>JAQQZR010000033.1:28178782-28188899 GCA_030068235.1 Notoglanidium macrostoma | reverse complement strand
ACACAATGAACACTGAGGATACTGTGAATACTGAACACACTGTGAATACTGAACACACAGTGAATACTGACACTGAAGCACCTGAACACCAAGGACATGAAAACTGACACTGAAACACCTGAACACCAAGGACGTGAATACTGACGCCGAAACACAATGAACACCGAGGACGTGAATACTGACGCCGAAACACCTGAACACCGAGGACGTGAATACTGACGCCGAAACACCTGGACGCCGAAACACCTGAACACCGAGGACATGAAAACTGGCGTTGAAACACAATGAACACCAAGGACGTGAATACTGACGCCGAAACACCTGAACACCGAGGGCGTGAATACTGACGCCGAAACACAATGAACACCAAGGACTTGAATACTGACGCTGAAACACAATGAACACTGAGGACCTGAATACTGACGCTGAAACACCTGAACACCGAGGACGTGAATACTCACACTGAAACACCTGAACACCAAGGACGTGAATACTGACGCCAAAACACCTATACACCGAGGACGTGAATACTGGCGCTGAAACACCTGAACACCAAGGACGTGAATACTGGCGCTGAAACACCTGAACACCGAGGACGTGAATACTGAGACCGAAACACAATGAACACTGAGGATACTGTGAATACTGAACACAAAGTGAATACTGACACCGAAACACCTGAACACCGAGGACGTGAATACCATGCTGATCTTAGAGCTGTAACTCAATCCCACAGCTTTTGAGCTCTTGACCTAGTTTACTTCCCACACAAAGCAATCTGTCTGCTCAACTGGCTAACTGAGCAGGCTAATATTTCATCATAAATGTCAATTAACTCTTCAATTACTGATGTAAATAAAGATGCATGAGCTTCATTCGCTTTCATACTCAACTGAGTTGTATTTAATGGCTAAATCACTCAGTTAGAGGACGTTACAACAACCGCACGATGTCCATCAGCCAAGAAACGACTGCTGCTTTATACAGCACATAAACACACATACTTTATCCCACTGCGCTGCTGCATTCTGGATGCTGACTGGTCAGAAGGTGTGGTTAGTTTTCTATAACAGCAGCTGTGACAGTACCGCAGCTGTATATTAATGCACACGTTATAACACGTTATCGTTTCTATAGTAACGGCTCATTTGCTGGGACGTGTACAGGGCGCGCCACTAATAACAAACACATTCAAGATCATTGATATGTTGAAGATTTCTGTAAGGAGGAAGGTGTTTCTGTATCAGTTATGGAAGGAGTCTCCAGTGTCAGCGCTTTAACAGTCAGAGGGAACATCTGCAGGACAGAGGGGTTTACACTTCTTTGTGGTTTCTCAGTAACATGACAAGCTGTGTTTTTTGTCTTATTAACTCCAAGAGAGACAAATAAAGAGAGATAGTGGTGAGCGTTTAGAGCTGCTACAACTTAAAGTAACAAAAAGAATATGATGTTTTTCATTAATAAATATTTAAAAAAATTATTAATTGGCAAATTGCTGTGTAAGTGTAATAAAATCTTCAGGACATGCTGTTATAGGGAAATAATATATATCAGGGTGGTAACAGTAACTCATTCACACCATGTATAAAAACATAAAATAAAATATATAAAGATTTGGGGTAAAAATTTCACATGTCTGACAGGAAAAATGCAGCAATTCAATATAACTTTAATGCCACGTAACACGAGTCTCATTACATGTAGGTGCAAAAGCAAGGTGTGAAATTTTCTTTGTTTATTTCTTTAAAATCATGCAACGTTCATTCACCATGAGAAGCCTTGGCAGCTTCGAAGCAGTTATGTGATTGTGTTTGCGATCACTGACTTAATTTCCTCTCAGTTGTCGTCTGATGTTCATGTGAGATCCACAATGTGTCCAATTTGACCTTCAGATATTTGATCAGTCCTTATTTCTGTCCATCTCAAATATTTTCCAGGGTTGCTTTTCTTGTTTGTGAAAAAAAAAGCATATTTTACCAGTGCTGTCACTGAGAACTCCAGTGAAATGGAGCTCTGGATAATAAGGTCTGGCGATTGATGGAAATGGAAATCAGTGGCACCTTTTCCACCACTAAATGAGGCCTTGCTGTTGATTTGCCCTCGAATTACTCCAGGCTTCGTCGGCCGCTGCGGCTCGCCTGCGTGTTTTTATTTATGCGGGAAAATAATTAGGCCCTGTTCAGCGCAGAGCACATACACTCCACATCAATCGTGTGAAAATATAGAGCTCTGTGGTTTACGGTTTATGAAACTTGGCCTGCTCTTTGTGTTTGATTTCATTAGGATGCACTGACATTTTAATTTATTAGGCACGCAATCACAGAGCTGCCTCTACAGTCAGGATCATTCTTTAGCTTTTTAATTTGGCTGTGCTGGAAAATGAATTTAAACATGAAAGCAATGCGAACACATGGTGGTTAAGGTAAAAGACGATTTTTTTCCTGCCTCTATAGCTGGAGCTGAAAAGGCATTGCCTTTATTCTTTTCTTAAACATTCAGAGGAAAGATAACTCTGCTGACTGACAATTACATGGCAGCAAGGCTTAGCTGAATTCAGGTCATTTCTTGGACAATGTAGTTTCTGTGTGTGTGTTTGTGTGTGTGTGTGTGTGTGGCAGAGAAATCCAACAAAGGCTTTAGTAGAAAGGAAGGGACGTGAAGAAATTACCATTTTATTTCTCCAGAGGTGAGAGCCACCTCGCTTCAGAGCTGAAAGATAAAATGTTTATTACATTAGGGCTTTAGGGAACAGAGACCAGATTCAAAGAACGATTGTATTTTAACCAGAGAATCTGACCTCCATTTTTTTTTTTTTTTTTGATTGATTTTGACTTAGACAGCATTTAAAGTTCGATCCGAGCCTCAAGCTGGCAGATCGGAATAATCCTCGTCTTATGAAGTTTTCTAAAGTTAACTGGCACTTGAGAAAAAACCTCACACACATACTACCTGCTATTGTGCCTCAGTGGGTCATATTCAGAGCGGAGTTAAGCGCACTGCGAGGATTTCATGCTGAAAGTCGGACCTCAGACGAAAGATTTCAACTCTATTCTGAAGTTATTTCATAGTGTAGCAGAGGAGTGCTGCTGAGTATTTAGTTTTTTTTACAGAAGAGCGCATCGAATTAACGCCATCACTGGCATCGTTGTATTAATCTGACAAATCAAAATATAGAATCAAAAGCACGAAGCACGAAGCACACGTTACGATTTGCTGATCTTGATTTAATATCTCGGGGCTGTAAGAGCGAATGTCAGCCTGTGATATGAAAAAATTAAAATGAAACATAACAGTCTGTGCTGGATCAAGTGCTATTCTACGCGCTGCTGAATAATGAGTGTTCAAGCAAACAAGTGATTAATGCCATAATTACAACTAGAACTATTCAATCAGTAATATAGCGGCGCTATACAGTATAAGACTCCTGTTAGAAGTATTTCAAATCTCGTCATCTTCTCATTCGGATATCTTCATATTATGCACTGCAAAATGACATAGTAGAAAGTAAAAATATTTCGAATAAAGTCCAATTTGTCAAGTATTTCCTGCTTTAAGATAAATGACTATTAAACCTGTTTTTGAGACAATTTACTCATTTTAAGCTTTACATTTTCTTATTCTATTAGCAGATATTGCTTCGTTTTAGAAATAAATGTGAAAAATCATGTCTCTGAACATAAGGAGCGTTCCCCATTTACATTCTGCACTGATGTACTGTAGCTTTTCAACTCAAATCTCTGAATACGGCCATAAAGACGTTCAAACTTTACACTATAGACGTGACTGTTTGTTGTTGTTTTGTTTTTTTTGTTGGTTTTTTTCAGAACTGAACTGACAGATCGCTACGTGACCTCTGATGTTCAGTATTAACTCCTCACTCCACACACTCTGAACAGCCCGGAGTGTCCGGCGTGCCACAGTTAATCTGATCCTGCTGCCGGAACGCCTTTATTCCTCCAGCTCTGCCCTGAACACTCGGCATCATTGTTTATTTTGCAGCTGTATCTCCTTATTTCCACATTAAGCTATGTGTTTTCTACAAGCCAGCTTGCTAATGCTAATCCACAAATTCTAAACCATGCTAATTTGTGTTTTTCAGATTCCTAGGTTCTTTCTTTGTTGTTCCTCGTCCCGAGTGTCTGCTCGCGCTGCTTCCGGGTTTGTAGCGATGTATTTTGTGAACGGATTTGCATTTGATTAGTCCAGAGCTTCTTGCGCAAACGATCCCAAACAGGCAACCCTGAGCCTTGACCACCCTACATTTTTTATTCCAGATTTATTATTTAGGACTGCTGTAACACTGGAACATTTTGATCATATTTCAGCAAATGTAATCCGAAAACGAAGGAATATTCTGGCGCTGACTGAGTGTCAGGAGGTGGGTTTCAAAGGGAGTATCTCATTTCTGCCATCACATCCCGCTTCAAACGATACAGGGATTAAAAGCAGTCAAGAGCACTGAATCCAGCGTCACACAGATCGGGACCGTAGATCATTTTCAGTGCACGCTGAGAAATATCTTGCTTCTCTGTTTTTGCTTTGTAGCAAAACTGCCACACACGAGCTTTTTCAGCTTCTCGTTATTTATTGTCACACTTGTAAATTCAGATTTAATAAATGTTTGGACACATTATCATGTTTGTGTTCTTGACTTCGGTTGTTCCGCTGAGTCAGGGACCGTCTATTTTGTTGATGAATTAGCAGTGCAGGAGTCAGGAAAATGAAAAAGCATATACGCATCATTTAAATGCGGCTTGTTTAAATATGACTCCTGGTATCATTTAAAAATAGTAGCCTGTGAAATTCCTTCTTACAGTGAGAACGATATCAATAAATTTGTAAATAAATTATTAAAACAAAATAGAAGATTGCCAGCTTCTCTCATGACCCCGTTTGTAAATTGAGCGACCCCACATGCATCACGACTGCTAGTTTATTAACCCCTGGATAAACCGTCTCTCTGCGTTTTGTCCTTGTTTATGAACTGCATACGCAAAACAACCGTCAATAAACAGACTTTTTTTTGATCAAGTATGCATGTGCGGGGAGTTTATTTAAAATAATAAGGCAGTCAAGCAGGTGAAGAACAAATCCAAATTCCGTGATGAAACCAACCGACCTTCAAACAGATCAACTTGTACAGCTGATGAGTCATGAACATGAACAAAGCTCAAACTCTTGGAAACAGGAAGTAGAAATGTTACAGGGACAAGAAAAAAGATGGAAACTTTATTTAAAAAAATCAGTGGACTGTGAATGGACACAGAGATCATGGCTGTTCAGGAATATTGAGGTTGAAGGTTTTTGCCATGCTGGTGAAGCTCACTGAGGAAGTTCCTTCTATTTATTATGCAGATATACTATAGACATAAATAGAGTTGCCAACATTTAAGGTTCAACCATAGCATTTATGATTTGTACCCACCGTTGGTGCCCGAATACTTCGTGGAACTAAGCTTCCGGACTCCGTTTCCCAGCATGCACCACAGTCACGCGACTCAGGATCGCCTGTTTCACATAATTAGTCAGGATATTTAAGTTCTGGTTTTGGTGCACTTCATGGTCAAGCTTTTGTTGTTGTTTTTCTGCAAACGTTTGTTCTGCTCATGCTCTTTGTGATTCCCGCAATAGTCTTATGACACGAAAACTGTACAGCGAGTTTATCTAGATAAACCCGAACCGGTGAAGTCACAAGCCTCGGCCAATTGAAACCACTCCAACCTTTACCTGAACACCATGTCTCCATGGAGCGGCTTTGTGCACGGGGGCATCGTCATGCTGGAACAGATTTGGGCCGCTTAGTTCCTTCTACAGCATGCAAAGACATTCTATACAATTGTGTTCTGACTTTCTGGTGATAGTATGGGGAAAAAACACATATGGGTGTGATGGTCAGGGGTGCACATACTTTTTAGCCTTATAGTGTATATCAGAACCACTAGACATCTAAAATATCAAATAGGGTGATTTTGTTTCAGTTGTATAAAACCTTTGACCCTCATGTTTCATTGTAAATTTCTGCTTTGTGTTAAAAATCAACTATATCTGCACCTCTGCGCACACATTTGTTGATTATTCTGTAAAGTCGAAATTTGCACAATCAATATTTTGGTGTGAAAACATTGACTGTGAGCTTGTGTTGTCTTGCAGTATGAAAATAAACTGAATGCACATTCGCAGAGAGAGAGCAAACAGAAAATATATACAATGGCAAATATCAATACTCAGAGGGAACGAAATGGTGGAGAGCTCACAGCTGCTTTCCTCCTTTTCCTTCACCGTGGGGTTTTACTGCTGTCTGTGGAATTGAAAATGAGAGCCAGGAGTGCTGTTTGATTTGTTCTCTGCTTCCACTATTTCCCAGTAACTGCTTCTGGAGCAGCTGTCACGTCACTGCGGGAAAGAGAAAATTTGCAGATCCATCTGCAGCAGTAGCAGTTAGGAAACCAATCAGGACAGCTACACGTCAGTTTTTATACGTGTCTGAAAATATAGCTTAGTGTTGCCGAGTGAACTCATGACCTTGCGTGATTGCTTGATTAGATTCGTGAGTTGGTTCTTCGCTTGCCTTGAGTTGGGAACTGGTGTGGGTGTGGTCATGGAACAATCATCTCTGATTGGTGGAGAAAATGTTAAAGCGCTAAAAAGAACCAACTACTTTAACCAACAGCAAAACATTAACAAATGCAGACAAAAATCACAGAAGGTAGTAAGGCTTTGTGTAAGTGTGTGTGTGTGTGTGTGTGTGTGTGTGTGTGTGTGTGTGTGAAGTGAAGGTCATTAGTATTTGATCACACAGGTGTGGTGGATTCATAAATGAACTCCCGGAGGTGCTGCCATTTCCTCCCGCTGAACCGCTGGCCAGCATTTAAATTCCCTTTGTGCTGGCAGACAGAGGATCTTGACATCGACATGAGAGGAAGAAATTGCAGCTAAGGGACTCCAATCATTGCTGCTCCTCTGCCTTTCATGTTGATTGAAATTGCAGAAGAGCCGCACTCAAAGTCATCAAAGGAAACGTGTGACAATTTCTGATTTCAGAGAGCCGGCCTGTCACAAGACTCAGCAAAAAAAGTCCTTATTTTATACCCTTCATCATTTCAACTTTGTCCATCACACACCCTTCTTTATGCCCCTGACCACTTCGTGTATACTAAAATACGTAAAATATAACCATCTGAATTGGTCACTAGTGTATTTCTTATAAACAATTAACTCTGACAGACATGAAGAAGGATACAATCATTCACATCTGGTTCATATGTAGAAGAAGGTCATGATGCTTTATACAAATGAACACAATCAGTTTCTTGCCAAATAGCACTGACTTGGCTATTAAAACATATTCCACAAGACAACTGTTTTCTTTTTAACACTAGAACGATAATAAATTACAATGAGCAAAAAAGGTCAACATTCATGCAGGAAAAGAAATGCTTCCTGTAACCTAATAACTGCACGAAACCAAATGGCACGAGGTAAGGCATGGTCATCAGCATAGAAAACCGAAAGAATTCAACGACATTCAGTTTGCCATTCATTCATCTGTTCGTTCAATCATTCATTCATTATGGCCATTCCTGTCCATTGATTCACCAGAACATTACTTCTTTTTGTTACTCCATTTGTCATTTTTTCTTGTTGCTCACTGTCAAATAAAAAAGGCAATGACTTCCATTTATCATTCTATTCATCACTTTGTAATCACCACATTCCTCCTGCTCCAGTTTCCCTTCTTCAGATTTGATTATAATGTGGTTTAAAGATGACAGGGTGGTTCTAATAGAATAATAAAATCATACTGTAATTGCTGAGCTCCTCCTCTTTTCCTTAACTGATTGTGTCTTTAAAAGTGTCTTGGGTTTGGATAAAGGTGGTAATCATGGGAAGAAATCATGGTTTGGATAAAGGTGGTAAGGTAAGATAACCATGCTGCAGAGGCCTGACTCCTCCCTGAACTTCATCATCCACAGTCTACATCACATGGCAGAGGGTGACGCTGAAGACGACGTTCTCTGTTACTTTACATCAGGGATGTTTAACTTACCTTTAATCATTATCGATTAGTTTCTTGACATGTCACTAATTAGACCAGAGAGGGTAAATCAAATTACAAATTTCTGAAAATACTCTCCTTTCTGAGCTAATATGTCCCTCACCCTGTAGCTCTGGTCAAATGAGCTGCCTTCCTTTGCATAAATTCATGTGATTGGCCACGAACACTGGTTAATTTTTAGAAAAATGTATTCTATTGCCTATTTTTTTCAATTCTTCTGTCTGCATCTGGACCATGGTTGATGACTCCTGATCTCGGTGAATAAAGTACCTTCAGTTCAATGATGTGGTGGAGCATAAATCTGAAGGTCACTCTTGCTTTTGGTGAATAAGAAAATTGTATTGTAGACAGCAAGCTACTCCTCCATCTTGTGACAAATTGTCTTTATGAGTTGTCCTCATATAGATTTTCACATGTTCTTGCTTTTTTCTTTAGAATCTCCGGTTTCCTCCCACCTCCACAGTCATGTCAGTAAGTGGAGTGGCTATGCTAATTTGCCTCCTAGGTATAGATGTGAGTGAATGGTGCCCTGCAATGGACTGGCAGTTCATCCAGGGTGTATTCCTGCCTGTGTTTCTGCATGGGCTCTGGAGCAGTCATGACCATGACCAGAATAGAGAGGTTGCTGCAGATTGAGAAGTTGTCCTCAGTTTTGATGAAGATGATGTCATTCCAGAATCATGCTCATTTTTGATAAAGTGGTAGGTTGTGACACTGACGACCTGGTGGTAGGTTGTGACATTGACAATCCCGTGACAGCCACTGGACTCTTCTTCTTTGTGTTTATAAATACTTTTTGTATGTTATCCTTGGTATTTGAGGAACAAGTTTGAAAATGGGCTTGAGAAAATTATATAGCTGCTGTCCTCTTCGTATTTTGTGTTGATTTTGATGACGTGCTAGGGCATGATGTTGAAGATGACCTGATGGATTTTTTTCCAGTCTAAGAAGAACATTGTTTTGTAGAAACAATGGAGCACCTCCACCCTATCTTTACCGTTTGTCTCTTTATGAATAACATGGTAGAATATGACACTGAAGATGACAATTGTTCCAGGTAAACAGGACAATAACTGGCACAGCCATAGAAATCCTCTGTTGTGGTTTTTATGAGTCATCTTCAGTTTTGATGACATGGTACAGCGTGACATTGAAGATAACCTGGTGGCCATTGTTCCAAGCATAGAGTGCCCTCTCCCGAGCATTGTAGTCAAGCATGGAGATGTGGAAGTATTGGTTGTGAAAGGGGATGTCCACATACTCATAGGTGGATGTCTTTGTGTCATAGGAGTAGTAGACCTTTGCCCCAGTAAGGTGTGAGTTGGTAACATAGAGTGTACCACAGATCATGAATGACTCTCCAGCATTGCGTTTTGAGTAGTTTGTGTTCCAAGTGGTTAGAGGCTCCAACGTCTCAGGCTCCAAGCGGGAAATCACTACATTGCCTGCATTCTGGTTAGTGGCATAGACAGCCCACAGCCCCATCTCGTCAGCCATTAGATCAATGTCTGAGAAGCCTCCCCAGGTGTACGGGTAGACATTGTGGAAACCGGCATACTCGAGTGCCCGCTGTACCAACACAAGGCCTGTCTCAAAGCTGTACCTGACCACAATGTTGCTTTGCTCCTTGTTGTAGTATAGTGATCCATTATACACAACATGATTGGTCCCTGCCCACTTAAATGGAAGGGTGTATGTTCGAGGCCCTTCACCCGAGACAAAATCTGCCATGGATTTGAACTCTCGCACCACCTTGCTGTTGCTGTACGTATCCATGTACCAGACCTGCATGGAAAACAAAAGAATGGATTGTTTAAATAGGGTGTGAGTTCAAATTCCTGCATTGCAATGGGGAATGTCGTGCAAGGTTGTAAGCTCCAGTCCAGGAAAGCCACCTAACTGCTTTCTGAATCAAAATATTTTGTTTGTTTCCTCCATTTTCTCACTTTGGATATATGTAACACTTTTAGGTCACTTTATATCCATCCATCCATCCATCCATTATCTATAGCGCTTTACCCGTCTGGGTGGCGGGGAAGCTGGAGCCAATCCCAGCATCTT
>JAQQZR010000033.1:28166914-28177123 GCA_030068235.1 Notoglanidium macrostoma | reverse complement strand
CTGGGTGACCCGGGGATCGAACCCAGGACCTTTTTGCTGTGAGGCGACAGTGCTAACCACCGCACCACCGTGCCGCCGGTCACAATGTAATTATGTTTTATTTATTATAGTGTTAACGTCCTCATTATAATTCTAAAGAGTAAAAATGAAGACCTTCAGTGATCAAGGGTGTACAAATATTTGACTAGGGCACATAGTGTGTGTAGGACAGCTCCAAAGCCCTTTTTTGCATCATGAAGGTAGTGTAATGAAGGCATCATTCAGCTTTTCAAATGAAAATGAATTAATTCACTAGAACAGCTGAACACTTTAATCATAATGCATTATTGATTTGTTGATGCTGATATTTAGCTCTATAAACAGATAGCTCTATTGTATTGCTTTGAAAGATAGCCATCTAGGTGGGACATGAGTGTTTATCTAACACATGACCACAATTACCACACCATACAAGAGTATGTCTTATTGATTCTACCAATTATCTCAGATCCCATTGCTCTAAACCATTAGGGACACAAAAGAAGGAAGAGTGACTCACTCTGTTGTTTCTTGGAGATGCCATTGGGTCGGTCATCCATGCACCGAAACGCGTGCCTGACGTTTTTATGGTCACGGGTCCTGTGATTTTCATTAATTTACCGCACGCTGTGAAAGAATGGAACACACCGATAAGATGTAGGCCTGCTAACTAGATTCCTGAAGCCAATTTCATGGCACTGCTGATAATGTGGGTCACTGTGTTCTGCATATTAAAACAGAAATATGAAACCACTTTAACACATTCAGGCCCCCTGGACCAGGGCATGATTAGCACAACTATCAATAATGCATTCAAACATCTGTCAGATGTGCTTTAAGCAGTTTCTTAATGCTTGGTGCATTTTTAGTAAATGTTCATATATAACTTATTAAAGCTATTTAGTGGAATGACTATTAATATATTCTATTATGAGTTACTTATGAGTTTTATGCTTGCTTGTCTAATGGAAGAGCAGTGATCCAAGATTGCAGTGTCATTTCTGTCACACTGATATTACATTTACAAAGGTAAAGGCACTTTACAACAATCTATGTACATGTTTCAGAAAAATATCTTTCAAAAATAGTATGTCCCAGCCTACAACAACTACACTTTACTTTAAAATGTAATCAATAAAATGCTTTAAAAACCTTGCTATTTTTGAATTATTGTTTGAATCTATTTAACCTCACATGATTGGAACATCATTTTCCACTAGTCATCCATTATAAGTTATGAAAATCATACATAATATTGCAAAACTATGCGGGCGAACCTAACTTCCCCAAACCCTCCAAAAAAGTTTTTAAGAATTTTAAGAGTGTTGAGTGTGTACGGGTGTTGGAAGCTACATAAGTAGGTGGGGCTGAGACCATATGGACAGCTAAAAACCAGACGAACTATCTTGTACTGTGTATAGAAGGGAACAGGAAGCTAGTGTAACTTTTGGAGTATAGGCGTGATGTGCTCCCATGGTCTTGTGTGGGTGATAGTCCTAGCAACTGAGTTTTGCACATACCGAAGTTTGTTAAGTTCCTGCACTGGCAGTCTGTAAACAACAGCATTGCAGTACTCAAGCCTGGAGATAACTAATGCATGGATGAGTGTTTCAGCTGAATAGAGGGAAAGGGTGGGATGAAGCCTGGCAATGTTGCTAAGGTGAAAGAATGCTGTCTAGGTGGGTTTTTTTTTTAACGATATGAAAGTGTGGAGTCTAACATGACACCAAGGCTTTGAACATGAGCTGAGGTGTTCATAATAAAAACTGGGATAAATAATGAATAATGCTTCATTTTCTTTAGTGTGAATAGGAATGCAATTAGTATGACCTCAGATTTGTTGCCATTAAGCCTCAGAAAGTTAGAATTCATCTGTCAGACTATCCACTGATGCAGTTGAAAGCAGTGTGTGTGTGAGGGGTCGGTATGTATGTAAACCTGAGTATCATCAGTATAGCGATGACAGTGCAGGCTGTACCACCTGATGATATTGCTGAGGGGGGGCATACAGTCCCCTCTGAAAGATGGCATGGAATGGCAAGACCAATTATTTTGCTTTTGCTCCACACTTAGGCAATCAAAAGATGAATATGAAGCAATAGAATTTCAGTGTATAGCAAAAAACAATAGCATTGCTGTTCCAATATATTAAGAGTGGACTATATTTATAAGGAATAACAGTAGCCCAAGAACTAAGCCTTGAGGAACACCACGGGAGGAGGTGAGACAAGTCCTAAACCTATCAATAAAAACAAATTGTTGTCTGTCAGAGAGGTATGACCTAAACTAGGAGAGGACAGTACCAGTTAGACCAACCATTTTTTTTCAAGATTGTGCAAAAGTATGTTAAGTAATATAGTGTCAGAAGCAGCAGAAGGGCCAGAAGAAGAAGTACATTCAGCGACCCCCATTCCGATGCAAGCAGCAGGTCATTTCTAACCTTGATGGTTGTTTCAGTTTCAGTGGTTCTGCTTGAATTCGAGACTACAATACCTCAAACAGGTCATTGGAGGTGAAGGGGGGTGGTCTTTAAGGTGAGCTACTACAATAAGCTCAAATATCTCTCAAAGACAATGCAGGTTAGAAATTGGTTAGTAGTTACTGAGGTCCTCAGGGTCAAGTCCAGGCTTTTTAGGAACTGGTATAATTGCAAGTTGGTGGGAACAGAACTAAGCATAACATTCACAGACTTGGATATTAGATGGTATAATGAATTTAAATATGTTTAACGAAGGGAGTAGGCATTGGGTCCAGGTGGCAGGGGGTAGCTTTTGGTGCCTTAATCAGATTAGCAAACTAACTTTTCTTAACAGGTGTAAAATTATGGAATAGCATCATGACAGAAGAGAGGAGTGAGACAGGCTCATTTGCCGGAAAGAAGATTGCTGGAACTGGAGATACATTTATTCCATTTTGTCATTAAAAATGTCAAACATTTACAACTTAGCAGGTCACAACAGTTTGCTGAGGGTTGTTATGGCCTTGGCCATTGTACAATAGAGTAGTGGTCCATCTTGGCTTTCTAAAGTGCTTTTTTGTATTTTATAACATGATCTCTGTAAGCAAGAGCATGCACTTCCTGCTGAGGTGTTCTAGTTGGCAACTTGCTGCTTCATTTGAATGAAATGTGCTGAAGTTATTTGAATGTAGCTGGGCCAAAATAGGTTGGAACGAGGCAGCATGGTCTGATGTACAAATCCTTGCTAGTAAAATGCTTATGTGATTCCGCGGTTGGGCTGGAGGGTTAGGGTCAAAATGTAATC
This sequence comes from Notoglanidium macrostoma, assembly GCA_030068235.1. NCBI lineage: Eukaryota > Metazoa > Chordata > Actinopteri > Siluriformes > Auchenoglanididae > Notoglanidium > Notoglanidium macrostoma. Next base: position 28,173,842 of record JAQQZR010000033.1, on the reverse strand, counting down.
CAACTTTGTAGAATGAAAAAAGCATCCACGTAGAGGATCAGAGATCTGAACGGATTAACGGCAGTGAGGCAATTAAAAAAGAAATGCTTAGACAAATGCTAACAACAATAAAATATAATAATGATACAACCAACAAAATAACTAAAAAAGAAATGGACAAGCAGGGGCTGTAAGACATGCCAATGTTTCCTTAAGAAGTGATCTTAAAATAATTGTGGGTAAATCCTCATGACTTTAGCATGCGTACTAGTTAATCACATTTTGTACATTCTGTGCTAAAACCTAAACCTAGTTTTTCAACCCTGTTACACATTTAAGAGCAAAATGCAACAGCAAAGAAAACATATAAAAAATAAGACAGTGTTAAACATTAAACATTTTATTACATTAAATGTTAAGAAAGAATCTTTTTTTTTCAGATTTAAAAGAGCTAAATGGCATCACAATCACGGACTCACTTGAATCATGACTTGCACCATTATAAGACAAATGCAACAAAATGCTAAAACGGAAAAACACTGAAAATCTGAACTCTAAAATATGACTAGATGTAAAGACTTCAGTGACCTCTGACCTGCTGTACTGAAGAGAGACAGTAAATCAGCCTGGATTATGGCAATAGTCCCTATATTTACTGAGAGGTGTGAAGCATTAGCAGTAGATGTAGGTGTGTGTGTTAGTCATCTTGGTAATGATATTGGAAGCGCAATGTTTATTGGTGATGTAAACAGAAGGGAAATGATAATGATGATGGCGTAATGACAGTAATAAGAGAAATGACAGTAATACCAATAATGATGGAAATAGCGTTAATGATTAGCGCTCTGTTTGCTCATATGACTGATTGCACCATTGGTAATAATGATGATTGTGTTTATAGTAAAGACTGTTGTTGCGAATCCAGACCACACCCTCAAATAAATGAAGAGTAATTGTAGAACTATATCAACAAAGAGCTCTCTGGTGGTAGTGTATAAACTTTCTCACTACTGAAGGAAGAGAGATTGGAGAAGTTAACTTGGAAGAAGGTGGAGCTTCAGACATGATCTTCCTCCCAAACCTTCATAACCCCATGCAGTCTCTACCATTTTCATCATAGTTTTGCTGACAATTGTACCAATGAAAATAAGAATGGTAAGAGCGGTGTTTGAATGTTGGAGGACTAAAGTGAAGCTGCATCACTCTCTTTAGGTAGAGTTGAAGAGAGGGCTGCATCCGCATCAGCAGGTAGTTGAACGGCATTATGGGTAACGTAGGAAACTGTTAAACAAAGTAAACATGACCAACATGCTAATGAAAGGAATTTAATCTAAGCCACCCAGGGAGGATTTTTCTTTTAACTGTGTTTATGGATGACATTGATCATGGTAATGACTATATTAAGTATATATGCAATGACATGACTTACTAAGTTTGCTCATGCAGCTGCGCAGGCGGCTCTCGAGGCTCATCACTCGGTGGTAAAGCTCATCATAATCATACGCCCCCAGCTCATTCTGGATCCCCGTCAGAACTGCCGACAGGTTCCTGATCTCCTCTTTGAACTGCGTGATGAGCTTGGTGTCTGTTTTGTATTGCTCCAGCACAGGGATCAGGGGCTGAAGCTCATCCATTCGATCCTTCAGCTCCTACACACACACACAGATTTGTCAGGTATTCCCACAGACTTGAAAACAACTGCTGAATGCCTACACCACATACTAACCCTAACATAAGTACCAAAAAGGAAATATTTTGGATTTTCTTTTTGTTTTCTTTTACACAAGCTGTACTTCTCAATAAATCCCCCAAATATTATTCCAACATCATTGTGTCATTATATGTCCATGCACATGACATCTCTGATACACACTTTTGTCGATTACTAAAGGCGTTCCACAAGGTTCAGTCCTGGGCCCGCTTTTATTCACAATTATTACTGATGCTGCTTACTGCTTCATCTATAACAGACAAGAATGTAAATCTTTTACTGCCACTTATACTCCACACATTCTAGTCCCTGAAACACACCAGCATTTGATCGTGATGAAAATGTAACACTGACAACATACAAACGAATGTATGATTAACAATTGTGTGGTTATTTTATGTATTACGAGCATTATCCTGTATGTTTACTGTCACGTGTTACATGTACCATGCATATACCGTATTTAATAAATCACTGCAACTGATCCTATTCATTCTTTAAAAAGATTATGCTTTCTCACTAATAGCTAATAATTCTAGTGATGATAAGCTCAAGCTTCTTTCTAAAAAATACAGCAGAACATTCATTCATTCATTTTCAGTAAGCGCTTTGTCCTGGTCATGGTTGTGGTGGATTTCGAGCCTCTCTCAGGAACAGACATGGCTACATCCTGAAATGGGTGTCCATCACAGGGCTATTGCAGAACTTATACATTCCTATATTAGTCATAATTGGTAAGGTTTGGAGATCTGCTTGTAAAGTTAATACTTTACATGAATGAAGTATTGATGAATGATAATGAGTATTTTCAAGGAAAAAATACTATTACTGCTATTATTAATGTTTATTATTATTATTATTATTGTTGTGGCATAGGCGAATTGAAATGTGTGTGTTTTTTAAAAAAAAACTTGGTAGTTTTGGTAGTTGACAACACTGTAATGTGATAATAAGGCTTCAGATAATAATGGTTTCAGAATTTCCTCTCTGTAAGCCAGAGAAAAAACAGCAAAAATAAATCTTAAACCTAACAGATGTTCCACACAGCTCAATTCTGGGTCCATTTCTGTTTGTAATTTATATTAATGGCATTCTTCTAGAACAGACTGGAATATAAATCTGTATCTGGAAGATCCGGGACTGCTACTCAGACATAAGCTACATAAAATTACGTGAGACTATATAAAACTGATCATTTATTAGTCTGCATAAGCAACTAACATGACTGATTGACATACAATGTTAATGCGTTACCACTGAAATAATGGTGATGTGGTCTTGTTTTGTTACCGCTTTTTTTGTGGACACGTTTGACTAGTGCCCTTGATCCAGAAAAAATGAGACATCAGTTTTAAACTTGAATCAGAGAACAAACAGCATTCTTTGTCCAACCAACTTTAAACATTCTGTTTTTCTCGTTGCTTGTTTTCTAGTGTCCTCCCATCAATAGTCAGTGGGTAGAGAAAAATAAATCTATTTCAAGTCTATGAATTGCATTGTCTGTCAAGCATTGATAGTATTTATGGTACTTTTGAGTACCAGTCTGCTGCAATACCTTGCTGGCGTCCAGCCAGTTGACCTCTGCTCTAAGCATTGAAATCCAGGGAATTAAATTCATTCAAATGCAAATAAAACCAATTGATTCCGTTGATGAAATGGACTATAATACTTCCAGCTCTGAAAGAGTGACCAAAAATACACTTCCTCAACATGAGACAATATAAGTGATCTCATGAAGGTATTGATTTCCTTTACAGAAATTAAAAATAGTTTCTTTCTGTACAGACTGTGAAAACATCTATCCTCTGAGCTCTTATTATGGTGATGTGCATGCTTTCATTGCCATGCTGAAGCCTCTGGATTCAGTTTATCACTCAGAGCTCAGATTTATCACCACAGACAGCCACAATACGCATCAGTGCATGCTGGATGCTAAACTCAGGTGCACCGCTCTAGCGGCCTAAATTACTTTCTGTTTATTTACGAGGCTCTTGTTGGTTTATATCTGTGTTGACCTTGAACAACAGAGTCTCCCATACTCACTCTGATGACACTCAATAAGATCTGCTAACGCTTAGTACACATGAATAATTTGGTGAATTTAAATGTATCATTTCAAATCAGTTGCAATATTCAATGCAAATTATTATTATTATTATTATTATTATTTAATATATATACTTCAGATTGCATGTTTTATCATGTTATTGCTTTTATTTTCTTGCCTCTATTACTTAGTCTATTGGTCCATTTCAGTCTATAATTTCACATAATTGTTTTATTTCTTAGTTTCCTTGTAATTGTTTTTATTCCATTAATTTTCTGATAAGTTCTTTATTTGTATTATAGAGGTGTTTTCTATCATTTCTCTTTTGTAATACTTGGCTCTGATGCAAATGAAGTTTAATAAAGTTTGTTATTGAATTGAACTTGTATTGTACAAGAACTTCTGCTAGGGCTCTTTCCTAGCTATGAGTCAGAATCGGAGCAAAATTGACTCTTTTGGCTCGTGAATCAGTTTCCGCAGTCGAGGTGATTCACTTTGTCATTAAAGTTCACTAGGAAGTGGACCAAGACCACCTCGCTCAGATGCTCTTGCTCATGCTCATGCCTCACCTGCTGAATGAACCACACCGAGGGTGAGAACACACCTGAGTTTGCATCCATTTACATCTTCCACCATGATTATACAGACATCGATACAGTTATTTCATGCCACTGTGAACATTTATATGAAGATTCTGGCTAATTTCTGAAGGCACTTGATAAAGTTTACCTTGAAGTTTCTGGCCATGACATTCTTGCGGTCTTCCTCGATCTGTCTGAACTTTGTCCTGAGCCCCTTCATCTGGTTCTCCATCTTCATGACGTACTGGAAATCCCTCTGAGTGCGCAGGTTCAGCACTTCAATCGACTGCGACATGTTCTGGACCTGCAGCATCCATCACTGCACGTTAGCACCTAGCACCACTTATCATTTCCCATCAGTCTTCTGGCACGCTATATCTTTCACTAAGGCACTAATTCATCAGGGAAAGAATACCACAATGCACTACGGAGTACTGCTCTGCTCTTACAGAGTTTAATATTCTCCAACACAAGTCATTCAGCTTGCAACACATTTATCCTGCAGTGGCCACTATGTAAAAACAGTAGACTGTGGGTACAAATGACCAGGACGGGGGCTTGGGATAAAGTGGATGTGGCTTGAAGTAAAGATGTTACTTAGGACTAGGAATAACATTTATCCTTTTAGAACTGTGTAGGTCTAGAAATATCTTACAGTTAGCTTAGCCAGGAATCTGGATTCTGAAAAAGCATTTTTAAAAGCTTTCATTTGCCATATTATTATTTTTTCCCTCCAAAGGTCATTTCGCAATGGAAAAGTTCATCACCCAGGCAAGATACTAAAAATCAAGATAACTAAAGTATTAAGGTGGTGTGATGTTAGCAGATGTTCTTTGTTAAATAACATGTTTTAAAATCAACTTGATATTAGGCTTAGATTTTGTCGCTATTCACACCTGACATTAAAATGCGTCTTGAGTGATCCGATCACAAGTGGTCAACAAGTACAGGACACAAGTACAGGTGTAAATGGGGTCAAATGCATCCCAAAGACGCACTGAGATCCGATCCCTCAGACTGCATTCTAAGGTAGTTTGGGCTGCATATTGCGTACGTGTGCAAATGTGTCCTGGGCCACACTGAAGGACTGCCTACTCATCTGATGTCTTCTGCGTAACTGGTAGTACGTACTCATTCAGGCATTTGTATTATTATTGTCATTAGTTTAATTTCTGGCAGAATAGGCATGGAAAGAGCATTGCTGCCTCCCACTGTTAAAAATAACAACGCATTTGGTTTTTGCAAATGGAAACGATGTGCGTGTTTATTTTCATATAGAGCAGGGAAGTGAGGTCCGATTACAAGTGATCACTCGAGACGCATTCTAATGCCAGGTGTGAACTGACGTACTTAGAGCTGTCCACTTCTGATCAGATCACATGAGATGCATGTTAATTCCAGGTGTGAACAGGGCATATGTGGAGCGTCCGACATACAATACCTTGTGATTGAGTTGTTGCTATGGAAATGATGACGTATAAGAACAAGCACATTAATATAAACCTGTGACTCTAGATTTATCGAATAATACATAGTAGTAGAATATTTATAGATGGTGTACTCACTGTTTCATTGCAATTTTCTATTAGGTGAAATTACTGAAAGTTTTGGTGTAACTAAGTGACGTGGAGGTTATGCAGAAATGCCTGATGTTGTTTTCCTTTTAGAAAAAGTAGAATATACAGAAAAAAAGCAAACCACTAAATCAGGATATGTGGTCTTTCTGTAAAACAAAATAATTCAGTCACAATTACCAGCATATATCTGTACACGCTGTATAATAACAAACCTGTAAACTTCATTTGCAATCTTGTGCAATTGTCTTCATGTTGAACATCTTTTGTCATTGTGCTTACATTTTTTGAAAAATTGCATGTTCCTCTGCCTAATGTATCCGAGCCGGCGTTTCTCTTTTTTACTGTCTTGCAGTAATGAATGTTTAAAAATTTGGAGTGATGGAGTGTTTCCTCCTTATCTTACAGCAGGCCTCGCTTCTCAGGTGGCAGCATAGAGAATCCATAAATCAGAAGCAAGGGTCCATTCAGAGGCAATAAAGTATATGGAAATGTTAATAAATATCAGTGCTAATATTAGCATATTGTGCAGATCTGCTGAAGCAAGCCCATGCTATTAAACATTAATGTAGCTATTAAGTATTCGGCTTAGAATGAATCTGATACTGTAGAACAAATTCCACTGACCAGGAGGCGTGGCCTCTGAACCTATCAGTCCTAGTGAAGGGGGCGTGGCCTCTGTACCTGCCAATCCTAGTGAAGGAGGCGTGGCCTCTGTACCTGTCAGTTCTAGTGAAGGAGGCGTGGCCTCTGTACCTGTCAGTCCTAATGAAGGAGGCGTGGCCTCTGAACCTATCAGTTCTAATGAAAGAGGTGTGGCCTCTGTACCTGTGAGTTCTAGTGAAGGAGGCGTGGCTTCTGTACCTGTCAGTTCTAGTGAAGGAGGTGTGGCCTCTGTACCTGTCAGTTCTAATGAAAGAGGTGTGGCCTCTGTACCTGTCAGTTCTAGTGAAGGAGGTGTGGCCTCTGTACCTGTCAGTTCTAATGAAGGAGGCGTGGCCTCTGTACCTGTCAGTTCTAATGAAGGAGGCGTGGC
>JAQQZR010000033.1:28135061-28160638 GCA_030068235.1 Notoglanidium macrostoma | reverse complement strand
TGTGTGTGTGTGTGTGTGTGTGTGTGTGTGTGTGTGTGTGTGTGTGTGTGTGTGTGTGTGTGTGTGTGTGATTATAGTGACATTGCATTTTCCAGCATTTTTATTGGCAAACGCTCGCGCACCTCTGCGTATATCTTTGCACGCAATCAGTGCTCCAGTGTAAATCTGTCCCTTCGCGTATTTACCCGTAAATGCGTCACGCGCGCACCGCTTGCGTCCTATTGACTTCTTAAAACTCAAAACTTTAAAGCCGACCATAGCGCGTGCACGAGCATCCCACTGTTGTAATACACCGTAATGCAATACAACTCACACATCAAGGAATAAACATGTGCATTTGTTTGTTGTTCAAGTGAAATAAGAAATCATTCAAACTTCACGAGATACATTTGTAGTAGTAGTAGTAATAATAATAATAATAATAATAATAATAATAAACATATAGCCTGTAGAAGAGATCGATATGACACACTCAACCCACGCGCTGGACCTTCACTATAAAGAAAGAGCGCTCGTATGAAAGCAATAACGCGTCGTTGGGTTAAAGAATGCACGCGCCACGCTCACCATAGAGGGACACAATCCGTACACGAGCAGGAGAAAGATGGGAGTCGGGACGCCGAGCAGCGCGCGCATCCTGCTTCCGTCTCGGTCTCCGTGTCAGCCTCCTTCTTGTCTCGTCTCGTCTCGTCTTGTCCTGGTTGGTTGGTGTAATCGGTGTGTCGCGCGCACAGGGACCGCACTAACGGGAGCGGCGGCGGCAGCGGCGGCGTCGCGCGCGCGCTGGGAGATGGATGCACTCCGGATCAGAGCGATGGCGCCGACCGGACAGGAGGAGGAGGAGGAGGAGGAGGAGTGGATGCACGTGAATTAATTACCGAGTGAGCAGATGTACCGTGCCCTGCCTGCTCCGCGGATAGGCATACACATGGTGATCATGCATTTGATAATCAGGCAATTATCCAATCAGCCTATCACGTGTCAGCAGTGCAAAGCATAAAGTCATTCAGGTGATGCTCACATCAAACTTTAGACTGAGGGGAAAATCTAAGTCATCTCAGTGGCTCTGACTGTGGCATGCTACTTTAAATATTGTAAATTCAAGTATTTCAGAAACTGCTGATCTCCTGGAATTTTCACCCACAACCGTCTCTAGAGTTTACACAGCTTGGTGCCAGAAACAAGCAAACAAACGAAAAAGCTTCTGCTTCTGCTGGGGGAAATGTCTTGTCGATGAGAAATGTCAGAGGGGAACGGCCAGACTGGTCTGAGCTGCTACAAATAAACCACTCTTTACAACCTTGGCGAGCAGAAAAGCATCTCAAAATGACAACACTTCTAAAAACAAAAAGCTACAAAGGCAGAAATCCAGACAAGGCAATAAGACATGCTATTACAGTATAAAACGAAAGCAAAACACTATAAAGGTTGGAAGCAAAATGAAAAGAAAAGGGTGCAGCACAAAGTAGACAGTTAAAAGTGCATAATATAATTATCCCATAAATAGATCAGCATTCAGCTGAATAAGTCCAATAGAAGAATAGCCTACCCAATACATATACAGTATTATCTCTTAAATAAACCTACTAGAAGAACCAAGAACCTTTTGTTCATGCTGTTATTTTTTAGGTGCAACAGAGAACTTTAGAAATAGTTCCCCCACCACAATGGCACAGGTTCCTGGCCCTGCTCGTGGCTTACATCCTGTCCTGCACATATTAGTTCTTTCCCAGGTCGGAAACCTGTGCTCGATGACATATAACTAAAGAAAAAGTTCCGGGTTTGCACTGAATAAGAAGCCTTTATTTGTCACATATACATTGCAGCAGAGTGAACTTCTTTTCTTCGCATATCCCAGCTTGTTAGGAAGCTGGGGTCAGAGCACGGGGTCAGCCACGATAGAGCACCTCTAGGGCAGAGAGGGTTAAGGATCTTGTTCAAGAGCTCAACAGTGGCAGCTTGGCAATGCTGGGGCTTGAACCCTGACCCAATTAACCTATTTAAGTGATCCTTGAGCATTAATTACCCCGGAAATGTTCCATGGATGAGTTACTCACTGACGATGTACATGCATGTTCTACTCAAAAGGTCAGGGTCATGAATAGATGCATTTGTATTAATTACCTAATGAATGAATTAGCATACAATCAACATACATCAGCAGGTCCGCATACATTAATTTCCCCATGATATTAACCCCATGAGAGGTTTTATATTCATATACAATTTTGTCATTGACTCCCTTGATTATTTCCTATTTGAAGCTGAAGCACTGAGCTCTGTACAGAATATGCCATTTTTAACTTAGCTAATGTCAGCAATCAATGAAACAGCCAGAAAAACAGAAAGGGTTGTTTTTGTGCATATTTTAACAGGTTTAACAAATGAGTGAAAACATTGTTGATGTGATTGAGATTTAGATATAGAATTTGCTCAAAATTAAAGGAATAGAACACAATAAGATGGATCCACATGGTCCAGTATGAAGCAGAGCTGGAATACTTTCCTATAACAGGATCTTCCGAAGTTTCTGGAGGCCAAGCAGTGAAGCTGTGTCCATTGTGTTTCTGCATTTTCTTATTCTTCTACTTCTGGCTAGGGTGTCTATGGAACTGTATGTAAAAAGTTTTAATATTTGGCACACTGACTGGTGACAGTCCTCTGAGTTTCATGTTTGCCCCTTGAGTGCTCGTGCACCACCAATGGCTCAAATTTGAAGGTGTGTTTTAGCATGTAACTTTTAAACAGTACGCTTGATTTTCAAAAGTAGTGGTCGCTGGATTCCTTGGCTCAAGCCAAGTTCATGACGTCAATTCTCTCATATTCCTGGTGTCAATTCCCTCAGATTCTTGTTCTTGACTGACAGTGGAACCTGATGTGGTCTTCTGCTGCTGTAGCTCATCATGCTCGCAGGATGTTGTTTGTTTTTCGCACCATTCTGTGTAAACTCTAGAGACTGTTGTGTGTGGAAATCCCAGGAGATCAACAGTTCCTGAAATACTCAAACCAGCCCATCCAGCACCATCAGCCATGCCTGACCAATCAGCTTCCAGTGCTGTGGGATGCTATTTGTTAATTCAGCTTGTGTTTAGTTGCTTCTTCGGGTCTTGTTTCTGGCCTGTTGTTGGAAATTTCTTCAGCAGCACTCTGACTCTGTACTTAGTTCTTGATGCTCAGATTGGATTCTGCCTCACTTCAGATGAATAGCATGAGAGGAGGATAACATGAGGAGAACAGGAGCGAGAGATTGTGAGGCATTCGCTGGTCTACCACTTTGATGTGATTAACGAAAGCAAACAGTTTAACACCCACACCTGATAGACTATACATAATGCAGGAGGAAATATTAAAGGGCAAATTACAATAAGCACCAAACACACACACACACACGCACACTCACTCACTTTTATGTTTGTGTGTTCTGCAGGTGATCACCTGCAATGTGATGTAAATGTGAATATCAGGTGTGACCAAGTAAAAAAACAAAAGAAATCATATAATCACATTATGAAATAATAATAAAAATAAACAGTAGTAAGAATTTTGATCACAATTTTTTTTCCGTTTAGGAGTTGCTACATAAACAGGTTATGCAATGCTTAAAAGATGATTCATGAAGGTGATGATTCATAAAGGTGTTATATAACTAATCAGCATTTATTGCTCTGTTTCTCAAAGCCGTCTTGAATCCCCTTCTGCTTATCCTCTAAAAACAGTCTGGACACACTACTGTCCTTCTGTCTCACAGAACTTCCATTCTTTTTAGTCCATTTGTTGAGTCTGAATCCGAGTGAAATTGATTCTTTTGGTTTCTTTGCTATTTGGTCTGATTATGTTTTAAACTGCGCACAATTAAATGAACACAAAAGCAAAAAGGAATTGTCTGACGGACATGTAGAGCTGAAAACATCGTCAAAAATCTCATTCCCTCGTTGGTCAGAAATACAGCGATGAAAAAAGCTAAATAAGCCTTTAGGAAGTGAAAGCAGAAATCAGAAAAATCCCCCAGAGAAAACGAAGCCTGACGCGGAGTCCTAATGGTTTGTATCAAACTGTCCTACTGTAGTGTGTGTAATTTTGTGACTATAAAAGAAAAAATGGTCTCAGCATTAAAATATATAAAGAAGAATGAGTCATACAAAAGTGAAGTGACGTGCGTGTCCAGAAACTCTTGGTAGGACGTCTTAAAAGTTAGAAAATGTATGAAAACCCCAGAGCTAAATAAATTATGAGCAAATTACATAAATCTCGTCCTGCGTTTATTCCTCTTTAGAGCATTTCCGCAGTGCACCAGCTCTGTCCTTTGGCTCAGTTTAGATGCCAGAATCTACAAAAAAAAAGCTGCAACCCAAAGCACACATCATGTTTTATGCACATCCTGCAGTCGAGTCGATTCAGAGTTAAAATGCTTTCATACTCGAGAAAGCAGACTGAGACCATCTGACTCTCAGACCCGAGGGGAAGAACACACTATTCAAATGGACTAAACACTGTGTGTGTTTGTGTGTGTGTGTGTGTGTGTGTGTGTGTGTGAGTAAGTGAAAACACCCTTAGGTGGTATTTGAAGAATATCTCCAGGGTGCTACGAATACAGAATAAGGACCCATTTATGGGGACCAGAATGAATTGAGTCTCTATGAGGTAGGTGTGGAACCATTAAGAGATGTATACAAAAATATTCATGAACACCAGGATGTTTTTTTTAACTCATTAAACATTTTACGTCACCCTGAGGTAGTTTAGCTCCATGAGGAACTTGGTCTCCATAAAGACACAATTATGTGGACCAGCTATTCATCCAACAATGTCTTCGGTCCATTAAGAAGGGGAGTGAAAAAGATGCGACACACATGAAGAACAGAAGACAAAACCATGCACACTTACACACACACATGAAGAGAGAGAGAGGAAGAGGCAAACATCTCTTAAAGCTTTTAGCTAGCTCCACATGAGAGCTGGGTAAGTTTTAATTACACCACTGGCTGTGTAATTAACAGAGAGCGCTTTAGAGAACTGGAACTGCTCATCATGTACAAAAGCACACAGGAAGTCAACACACACACACACACACACATGCACACACGTTTTGTATGCATGTTTGTATGCACAGCAAACATTTTTGATGCCCTCCCTTAGTGCATACTTTCCTTCAAATGTGCCTTTCCTCAAGTTCGTTTTCATAATAGTCCCTTACAGTCTAATATACAGTAGATCCCTTTAATTGTATCTGTCTGTCTGCCCGCCCATCCATCTGTCCATTATCTACACTGCTTCATCCTTTAAAGCTTATGGGGAAGCTGGAGGCAATCCCAGCTGACTCTGGGTGAGAAGCAGGGTACACCCTGGGCAGGTCCCCAATCTATTGTAGGGCTAGAACAGAGACAAACAACCATTCACACTCACATTCACAACTGTGGGCAATTTAGAGTAGCCAATTGACCTAACCTGCATGTGTTCGGGTTGCGGGAGGAAATTGGAGCACCCAGAGGAAACTGAAACCTGCACAGGGAGAACATGCGAACTCCACACAGAAAGGCCACAGTTGGCCATAAGGTTCGAACCCAGAACCTTCTTACTATGAGGCAGCCTTGGACAGTAATAATCCCCAAATGCACCTTCCTCTGAGTTCCCTTCTATACAAGGGTTCTTCAAAAGGAAACCTTCCCCGTTCCTTTGCAATTCCTTCTAGGAAAATGGTCTTCATACCGTATATATGCACATTTCCTCAAGTTCCCTTCAAATATGCCCTTTTAATGTGCCCCTTGTTTTCCTTCTGTGGAACTGCCCTTTGCATTCATCCGTCCTTTATTTGTTTTCTACCAGTGTCACCTTCCAATGCTCTTCTTTTTTGAGTTCTCAGCTCACATAGTTCCCTATCTAGATTTAAACACTTCTACTACTACTTCTAAATACAATCTTCCTTCAGACGTTCCCTCCCTCATGTTCTCCTTGACAGTAGTGCTCCTCAAACTCACCTGCTTCTGAGTTCCTTTTCAACAATAGTGCCCTTCCACTGATGGTAGTGTCTTCCTTACCTTCCTCTCAGATGGTCCTACTTCAAGTATCTTCTATGCTAAAGCTGTCACATCACTGTCTGCTTCTTCCCTGAACTCCATTTCCCAGAATCCTCCATGACTCATCCTCAACACTCCCGATTCCAGCTCAATTTTCCATCTGTCACATAGACTACAAACCTCGTTACTTGATTCAGTGTCAGGTTCAAGTTCAAAAGGCACCCTCCCTAGACTTTTCCTTGTAATTCCTTCTAAGATTATGATCTTCACATGTGCACCCTTCTTCAAATTCCTGTCAAACATGCCCTACAAACGGGCCCCCTCCTTTCTTTCTCAGGTAGTGTGCTACAATCATACCCTTCCTGGAGTTCTTTTCAACATCTGTCCCATTGCATTGCTTTTCTAATTCAAGCCCATCCCAAGCAGGTCCCTTCCTAAAGTTCTCTTCCAAATGCACTCTGCCTTAACTTCTAATTAAAGACGTGTCCTTCAAATACACCTTTGGTACTCCACTTGACAGTAGGGCTCTCCAAATGCACCTGTTTCTAAGTTTTGTTCTACAATAGTGCCCTTACATCTATGTTAGCTATGGCACCTTCCTCTCATATGGCCCTAACTCAAATATCTTCAATGCTAAAGTTTTCAGGTCACCATCTGCCACAAACACCATTTCCCAGAATCCACCACAACATCGCAGCACTCCTGCATCTCCATTTTCCATCAGCCACACAGACCACAAACTTCGTCAACTCAGCTTACTTTTAGTTATTATAATAACAATTCCAAGCCTTTGTTTACTCGTTTGCTCTTCCGGTGTTGATTACAATCTGTTTTGCTACACTGGTTCTTGATTTTTGTCCTGGTTAACACCGTGTGCTGCTCTCCAGACCTGTGCCTCTTTATTTTCTTTTTCAATTTGCCATTTTGGACTGTTTGCCTGTTTTCATAGCCCTGCATTTATTTCCAACCTGAATCGTGTTACACTTCAAATGCATCTGATCTAGGTTTACTTCTGTGTTTCTGTCTTTCAAACGCACACTGCCTCAAGTTCCCTTCTATGTTACTGATCTTCAAATATGCCTTGTCTGAGTACCCATAAACAAATATAATATAATGAAAATATCCACAATGTTCTTTATATTTGAAAACACACACACACACACACACACACACACACACACACACACACACACACACACACAGATATATACTTCGTTTCCATGTTTTTCATGTCCTTTAAAAGTGCCTTCCATTGTATCTCTGTTTCTGCTTATGCCCTTCAGACACACTTTCTCTTTAATTTCACTCTAAAAGCTCTTCAGCTAACAGCATCTTCATCAGGGACGTTGCCTCCAGGGTACACTTGCTGCCAAAACCTTCGGCTTTGTAAGGAAATCTGTCAGACATGATGTGTAACCTCAGAACACACACACACACCCACACACACACACACACATACATGACTGAATACATCACCTCCCTGGCCTCACACTGTTCTGCTCTCCACCTGCTGGTGTAAACAAACACATAGCTGCTAATCAAGCTCACATTGCCTCCAGCACTCAAAACACACACACACACACACACACGCGCACACACACACACATACACACACTCTCCCACTGAGGGAGCAGTCATCAGTCATCGAGCCAGACATTCTGGAAGCGTTTTACACCCCATGAAGTTGGGGAAATGCTTAGACAGATGGGGTTTCTCTGAACGAGGGATCTGATGAGGTCAAATAAGAAACACAAATACAAAGAGACGTCCTGATTCATGCTGAGTCGAAAGAGGAAATCTCACCATGTAGCTCCATTTTTTTTTTCATCTAAAGGTACTTCTCTGCTTCAAACCAGAACATCATTGATTACTTTTTTTAGAACAGGAGCACATTAAGTATTCTCTTCTTTACATAAGCTAGTTCTGATACATAATGATACACATACGTACATAACTAGTGGTGCACTGATACTGGTGTGCTGATATCCCAAAATCAGTTCAAGATTTGTGCTCCAATACTAACATCTGATACTATGTGCCGTAAGCCCAGTGTACGCTGTCATGACATGCTGGACATTTCACACAAAGCTGCTAACCCAACTTCGTCATGATGGCAGCTGTGAAATGGTCTATGAAAGTAAATTATGGAGTCTAGAAGGTTGTTGATTGTTACCCCAAAGTGTAAGGCAATATAGCAGTAGCAATGTGCTCAAAGATATGTAATGAAAAGTATCAAAGATAGGTAAGAAAAGGCGAAAGGTAAAAAGTTGCTAAGCCATCCTATGGAAGGAAAGAGAGGATGAGATGATGTCATCAGAATAGCATCAGTTGACAAGAAAAACGGAGGAAGCATACATAGATCCTTGATGTACACCAGTTACCACATGTCATCGTCTTTGTCCATCCTTTTCTCCATTGACCAATCTGAATAGGATTAGTTTCACTGGATGACGTCTGTAATAACATTTTTATTCATGTTCATCTTCGCTGACATAAAACTCTTGATTAGCAATATCTCTTTAGCTTGCTAAAATGGCCTCACCATTAAACACACCTCATTACACACACAATAAAGGATGCACATACATTAGTCAGATGTAAAATTAGAGCAACATCCTGAATAACACACACACACACACACACACACACATACACACATTCACATTAAGACAAAGTGGAACGGGGGTGTAAATATGTGTTTTAAAGCATTGACAGTGTCCCAGAGTATTCCATACATTTTCAGTGACTCATTAAAAACAATAAAAAGAACATAGCTTCACAACTTCCTGGCGATTGTGCCATGAGGTGCCATGAAACCATGAATGGGTTATGCCCTGAGGCAATTCTGCAAGCACAGGGTATATGTTAAATTGTCAGTGAAGTTAAAACAGGCTGATAAGTATGCAGGCAGCATGCAAATTATAGCTTTATAGATAGAATTATATCAGAGGATTAACTGGAGAACTGTTAGTGTGTATTGTGACTTTAGCATATAGTGTGCAGTGGTGAATTTCTATGATTTATTATATATTTAGCATTAAATATAGAGAAAACTATTGGATCATTTGCAGCCATTTACCAGATTTATGGTCATTTATTCTCTTTCTGCCCCCTCACCTGTCACATCTCCTGTTTTCTTACACTTTCTCTTACACTTTGCCAATTTTGTCTGTTTTTCTCTCTGTCCAACTTTTATTCATATTCCTTTTTCATACACACTTGCATCATAGCTGTGATTAGGTCTGTACATACACACAACTTGCCCACAAACTGTTTTTCAAACACACACAGTGCAGATTAGAGGCAGTTGTTTGTTTGTACCATAGCTGAGTACCGAGCATCTGTGTGTGTGTGTGTGTGTGTGTGTGTGTGTGTGTGTGTGTGTGTGTGTGTGTGTGTGTGTTGTATCTGTTCTATTCCAGTGTTAATGAGCCCACTGGGGAAGAGAGATCAATCATCATACCGCTGGCCTTAAGTGAACACTAAGCACCTGAGCACCAGACGTTCATCATTGAGCTAACATTCATCCCACTTTATCTCAAACACACATCCCCACACACACACACACACACATCTGGACAGAGGAGAGAGAGCAGAGGGAAAGAGAACAGGTAAAGAGAGAGAAATGAGAATGAGGAAGATAAATCTGTGGTATATAGGGTTCTACAAAAACATGATCGAAACACTGTTTCCACTGCCATGTGAGCCGTACTGTCACTGAGTACCTGTGTTAAATTTGGTTCTCCTTCTTCCCAGGTACTGTGAGCAATAGTACAGAACACTGATTGGTCACTCACGGTCCTCAAATCATCAGGTGTCGTTACAAAGTCCCCATGAAACTGCTTGTAATTTCATCCTGTATATTCATGTATGTCATTCACCCAATAAACTTGCCAGAAACTTAATGAAACAGCTGCTTGTGTTATGCCGTACATGTTTGAGCAGAAGCCAAATGTCAACATTTTTTTTTTTTTTTTTCGATGTGGCATATTTTGGAGGAAAAACTTAGCTTAAACAATTTTTCATCAATGAATTGATTCTGATTAACCTCAAATAAAGATCAACTGTTTCTGAAGGAGTTTCTTGACATCTTCTTGGTTTCATCCAACGTCTGTAGCCATGGTCACTAAAGAGCTTACAAAAAATGTACAGGATCTCACTGTTGAAAGGTGTCAATCAGGAGAGGAGTATGAAATAATTTCCAGCACATTAGGTGACTAGGGAGCATTGTGTACTCCATCATCAACAAGTAGAGATAATGGGACACCACAGTGACATTAAAGAGTTTAAAGAGCTGCAGGAACAACTCCAAAGTACTGGTCCTCGCATGCAACAGCAATCTCTTGTATCTCTTGTAAGTCTATGTTATGGGGTAGGGTGGCTTAATGGAAGCTTTTTCTCACTAAAAAAGAAAAACATTCACCTAAATCACCCCAGACCATGTGGAAACCTGTGCCCTGGTATGCTGAGAGAAAGGTGGAACTTTTTTTGGCATAAAAGATATGCCAGGCACAAAAACAGGACAGCTTATAACCCAAAGAACACCATACTGACAGTGAACCATGGTAGTGGCAGCATCATGCTATGGAGCTGCTTTTCTTCAGCTGGATCTGGGGCTTTAGTCAAGATAGAGGGAATTGTAGATAGCTCCAAACACCAAGTTGTTCTTGCACAAAACCTGCAGGGAGCTGAAGATTAATAAAAATTTCATCTTCCAACACAAAACAATGTGAAAAAAGGAAGAAGAAGAAGATCAGTGTTTTGGGTATCAAAAACTTGTGGAATGACTTGAAGATGGCTGTTCACTAATCTCACTATTTGATACATCTGGAGCACTTTAAATATGTAATAAGTAGGTAGACACTTACCCAAAAGCACTGAGTGCTGAATTAGCGTTATTTAGCATTAGCATTAGCTTAAGGGGTGTACGTACTTATGCAACCAGGTAATTGTATGTTTTTAATGTTTCCTGTAAAAACGCTTCTGTTTGTTTTTCACTTGAATGTTGTTGGTTGCTATATAGGTGGAAAAACGTCTAGTCACTCAACCAGTGTTCTGGGTTTGGATTCTGAGCCACATTGTAAGGTGGAAAAGTGCTCAGAGAGAAAGAGGAAAACAGGCTTCTCTCACTCTCTCTCTCATGCAGAATTAAACACCTTTTTCCTAAAGTCTGTGACTTCCTGGGCACTGAACAAATATGCTGATTGGTGGAACAGCGGTGAAGGTCAGGTGAAGGTTCTTCTTTTAGGTGTTTTATAATGGAGCAGAAACAGACTTGTTACGAGCTGACAAGTGCAGTTTTACACACACACACACACACACACACACACACACACACACACACACACACACACACACACACAGTGTGTATCCTGTCAAGAAATGTCATTATAGAGTTGCATCTCTTTTTCTCTCTCACACACTCTCTCGGGTGTAATTAAGATATTCGACACACACACACACACACACACACACACACACACACACACACACACACAACTGGTCTAAGTGCCATTACTTATTATTCATGTGAGTGTGAGTAAATCAGTTGTGACGCCTTCATTTAAAACCCCATACATTTCACTTAAACACAAACAGCATAGTCAGTCGTTAGATAGGTTTAACATTAGATGTGTTCACTAATCTATATGATCTATAGATCTAATCTATATATATATATGATTTGAGTCCTATTTCACAGTGCTGTTGAATTCCAGATTCTGATTGGTGTTGATTAATTTTTACAACAGTAGCTCTGACATTAGTATGATGTGTAATTCTTTAAGAAATAAAAAATTGCTGTGGTATAAGAGGAATAAAACACTTTGAAGACATGCTGTTACAGGAAAATAATCAACTTTGCAGTGGAGACAAACGCCACTTCATCACATGACCCTACTATTGATTATTTTCCTCTAACAGCACCACAGAGAGTGCTTCATTCCTTGTTTGTTGCATGTCGATGTTTAACAGTCCAGTGAGATTTACAGATTGTCATGTTTCAAGCAAACAGTTAAACACTGAAATTAATTTCCCTGAAAAGTTTGTAGCAAAAGCATTTTATCAAGTTTTTGGTAAGTTCATTTGGTGTGATGATTCTTTGAACAAGTCTTGGTGTTTAAAATGAATTATAGTGTTGGGAGGTTTTTTTTTTTTCAGTTCACGTTTACAACTGCCTCTTGCAATATACAACTATTACACTGTGTTGAGTGCATGTGTTATTTAATATATTGTACTACCTGCTGGTGTAATTACTCACATCCTCATCACTGGGACATATGACACACAACACATTAATGTTTTTACACACAATTTACACACGTCACGTACACTATGGACTGACTCAGTAATTATGTTCCCTTTTAGCATCCATTCTAAAAATGCAATCCTGAAATGGTTTGTTGCCCTCTCGCCAACTCTGCTGCAATTTCTGCTGCTCCAGCTGAGAACTTATTTCATCATGGTGATGGGGGTGTACGATTATCGACCTCATGAACTGCTGCTCATTAGGTCATTACAGAATAAGAATGCCAGAGATGGTTATTTCATGATAAAATGGTAAAACAGTAAATCAGATGTGACAAATAAAATTCTGTGGCTTTATGGTGTTTTGATGGAATATACATTATTTGTTTTTCTGCATTAGTGCTAATTTGTTACATTTAAAGTGCAACAGGGATTTAACAGTGAAAGCAGGGTTGCGGACTCCGGCATGGCTGGAGAAAAATTACCGTCTACTCTCCAGCCAGGAGCGGTGATACATAAAATGGAGGCAGTGGTAAACTCCCTTGACAGACTTACGGTGAGAGAGAAAGCTGAGACAGCACAGTGGACTGGTCTTCACACCGCAGAACTTCATGCTCACCACGTCTCCCTTGCCTCCTCAACACCGCCGTCTAGCCAAAGAGCACCCTGCACAACCGTTGCCTCACGCTGCCTTCCCCACATTAAGGACACTAATCTCTTGCCTCCGGCATTGTTTTGTGTCTCACCTTGTGTGCTCGCTTACAGTGATAGAGAATGTGGGCAGGCAATGACACCAATCCACCAACGGCCTTGACCAACAACCCCATGGTGCGGCACCTCCTGGAGCAGGGCCATTTAAACCAGGAGCAAATGCAAGGACTCCGAGTGATGGCCCAGGACAGCTGCTCTACAGGGGCTCCCTGCAGCTACGGTATCCCTTCCCAACCCAACCCAAGACGCTCTACATCTTCTCACAAAAATGACAGTAGATGATGATGTCGAGGCATACCTTGACACATCTGAGAGAACAGTTAAATGGGAAAGATGGCCCCTTCATCTCCAGGAAGTGCTCTCCTCTGAGGAACTCATCTTAATTCATGAGTGGATGGATCACCATCCAATGGATCACCATTGATCAGTACCTGTGGGGTCTGCCAGCTGAGGAGCAATGCGCCGTTGGCATGGCTTGACCCACCTCCACCAGAGAGCTAATCAACAAGCTTGAGTCCACCACGCCAATGCTGAAGATGACCCACGGCTGCCCTTGTCCCCTGCTGGGTGATGTCCTACCACCGTTAACCCGGCCCTCAAGATCCTTCTATCCACACCCTCTGAAACCAGCCACCCAAAAGCTGCTGAGCTCAAGCTGAGATTCTTTTATGCCAACAGAGCTGGAAAGAACCCTGCTGCAGAAGCCATAGATAGTCGCCTGTGCTGTCCATGTGGACCCTGCCCACAGGATGCTGACAGCTACCCTGCAGCTGAAGGGACACCCAGTGATGGTACGACTCGACACCAGCAGCTCCATTACCCTCATGCACCCCTCAACACTACAAGCAACCTCCTGGATGTCGCCAAAGAAGCCTGGGAAACGCAACCCTATCCTTATCTCTCCATTGTGGAATATGCTGGCAAAATGCAAGACTGAATAAACAAAGTGGGACCTATTGTGAGGGAGCATATGGCGGCAGCCTAGTGGGAGCAGCAGAGAGTGTATAATATACGCATCCAAGCCAGAGAATTCCAAGTTGGCAATAAAGTGCTGCTCCTCATCCCTAGCATTGCCTGTAAATTTCTGGCATGCTGGCAGGGCCCCTACACTGTTGTGGAGTGAGTAGGCCCAGTCAACAACTTCCTACAGCAGCCAGGTAAGTGCACCGAAACACAGAAACATAACCACAGACCACATAAATCTGTTAAAACGCAGGATAGAGCCAGTTCCTGTGATCCTTTCTGGTATGTCATGTATTTCAGGTGCCTTGGAGATGATCAACAAAGGATACAACCTGACACTTACCCAGTAGCATGCTTTGGACAAGCTGGAGGCACAATACAAGGATGTGTTCTCCAAAGAGCCCAGGCAGACCAACGTAGTACATAATCACATCAGGACAACCCCTGGAGGAGTCATTAGGCAGCGGCCCTACCGTGTGGCCCAACGTCATGCTATAGAAGCAGAAGTCGCACAAATTCTGAAGGACGGAATCATCGAGGAATCCTCCAGCCTGTAATCCAGAACCATCATCGTGGTGCCCAAGCCCGATGGGAGCCTCCACCTTTGTAACGACTTTCTCAAACTCAACAAGGTCTCCAAATTCGAAGAATATCCCATGCCGTGGGTGGCGAGCACATCAAGAGACTGTGGAAAGCCCTCTTTATATCCACCCTGGATTTGACTAAAGGCTATTGGCAAGTCCCATTCATGGCTGCCTCCCACGGCTAATGGATGTCATACTCCAGCCCCACCAGAGCTACTCTGTGGCTTATCACAACGATGTAGTTTTCCACTTGTCCATCTGGGAGGACCACTTTTACCACCTGTGACGAGTCCTTGATAAGTTATGGCTGGCTAGGCTCACAGTGAACCCCAGAAAATGCCACCTGGGGCTGACATAAGAACAATACCTGGGCTACAGTATTGGCCAAGATCTCCTCAAAGCCACAGGAGAAAAAGATCGAGGTGATGAGACATTACCCAAGGCCTGAAACGAAGAAACAGGTATGTGCTTTCCTGGGGCTGGCAGGATATTACTGACGTTTTGTTGCTGACTTTGCCTCTTTAGCTGCCCCCCTCTCAGATCTCACCAGGCAGGGTGAACCAGAGACCATGCTGTGTACAGCCAAGGCAGAGCAGGCATTCAATGCTCTGAAGACAGCACTCACCAGCTCTCTGTTGCTTCAGAGGTCAGTCTGGGTGCCGTAGTAGTGCAAGACTTTGATGGTGAGGTGCACCCAATTCTATACATCAGTCAGAAGCTGACCCCCACCAAGCAGTGCTATGCAGACATCGAAAGAGAAGCCCTGGCCATCAAATGGGCAGTAGGAGAGCTGCGATATTACCTAACCAGTCGTCCTTTTATGCTGATTACCGATCATGCACCCCCTACAATGGATGGCAAGAAACAAAGACTCAAACAGCAAAATAACTCCTTGATTTCTGTCATTGCAGGGCTTTTCTTTCAAGGTGCTGCACCGGCCCGGGATGAAGCATGACCACCACTCCCATCACTACCCCGATGGCTTGTAGTTTGGGGGGGGCACTGTGATGTCTGTGCCTATGCAGCCACACCGTCTTCATAAAGCAAGCACCCTGACGTGTCGAGAAAGCCTCGGAAAAATGCCGTCAGGGAAACCCTACCACCTATGCATCAGCAGGGTGGGGTCAGATGGAGCAGCGGAGGCAGGGCAGCGGAATCGAACATGGCTGGAGAAAAATTACAATCTACTCTCCAGCCAGGAGCGGCGAGGCATAAAAGGGAGGCGGGGGTAATTCTGGGTAAGTAGCATTAGAGCAAACAGTGATGACAGTTTCTTTTGTGTATTCTCTTCCTTGTAAGACTTGCTGTGAGAGAGAGAAAGCTGAAACACCACAGTGGACTGGTCTTCACGCCGCTGAGTGAACTTCATGCTCACTGCTGCCTCCTTCACCTCCTCAACACTAACCAAAGAGCACCCTGCACAACCCTCGCCTCACACTACCTCTCGATGTTATGGACACTCTTTTCACGTGTTTTGTTTTCTGTTCTTGAGAAGTAAAAAATCATCCTGTACACCTAAGCTCTTGTCTCCAGTGTTGTTTTATGTCTCGCCTTGAGTGTTCGCTTACATTACTTAGACAAGTCTTGCTGGATTTAATACTTGTGGCCCATAGAATAATTAATATATAGGAAATAAGTACCTTTCTTCCAAAGATTCAGCATACCTTGCGGGAGGGTCCAATGCCGGGGTGGATACCGACACATCAGCTGGCTGAACAGAGATGCTAATAAAGGCTAATAAACTGCTTTTGTAGATGGAAGACGTTATCTCAAGATACAGTTATATGTGGCAATATTTTCATGATTCCATATCCAGTCATATTTAATTGATTAGCTAGGAGACCTATGCAACATAAATAACCTAATTTGAGTGAAATTGCATTAGCCATCATGCTCTGGAATTTTCCAAGTGTAAAAGGGGTCACCAGTGTGGAAGTTGAGCACCAGGGAAACATGTACAAAACTCCTTGATGTAGAGGTAACAAGACCACACTTCATTTATTTCAACAACACCACTCTACTTCCTTGTTCTTGCAGAACACACAACACAATCACCCCAGGTTGTATGGAAAATATAGTTAACCAAATTAATCTACTAACAGTATCATATATTTAAACACATATAAACACACAGTATATGGGGGAAATTGCTGTGAATTATGTTAAATATTAGTCCTGTGTGTGAATGGTTGCCACAAGCTAATTATTTCTTTTCTATCTCCAAATATTTTTTTATTAGCTAACCTGATCTCTGGTGGCACATGCTGTGCAATACATCACCTCAATACAGTATCTTCATTTCAGTTTTATAGAAAGATGAATGTGTATATCTTTTACAGTATTGGAAATCATACCTTTGGGATTTCTAAATATCCCAGTATAATATAATACCTTGATACCACCCAATACTATTGCGTGCCTGTCATGTCTACTCCCACACCTGACACCATTGCACCTGAATCACCTACACATACACCCATGGACTCCACTTCTCATGAACACATGATCACACACAACATGGCTGACCCACTCCTGCATTCTCACTCCCCTGACTTCTACACTCACAGACAGCTTTTAAGAAACTCTCAGATCAATCCACCTTTGCAAATCAATAGTGTTCCTACCTCTATATCTGCTACTGCCAAGCGTTTGATTCCTGTGTTTTTTTCCTGGTTTTGAGATTCTGTCTATGCCTCTGATTCACTGTTTGCTGATCGCACCACCCCTGCTAGTTTTTAGATATTATTTCTACCTGTCGATTTGGTACCTGTGCTCATCTGTGTTTTTAAATAAATGACTCAACTGCATTTGAATTCTGTCCTGAGTTTCCCAGCTCATTACAGTGCCACTAAATAAATGCAGAGCTCTGGGACCATAAATCCTTAGGAACACAAGCCCTGGGAACAGATGCATTGGAAAAACAGGCCCATGTGAACATAGACCCATGGGAACAAAGACATTGGACATATAGAGCTTACGAACCATAGATAACTGGGAACACAAGCCTTGGGAATATGAATCCCTGGGATAAGATGCAATGGACATAGACTCCTGGGAGTACAGAAACTGGGAATTTAATGCCTTGTGAACAGGATGTAGGGAATGTAGAGCCTTGGGACCAGACACAATGAGATTGTTGAGTCTTGAGGACACAGAAACTTAGGAAAATTGTACCTTGAAAAAACAGTCTTTGGAAATATTGAGCTTAGGGAGCATGGATAACTGGGAACATAAGCCTGGGAATATAGAACCATAACACCAGACACATTTAGACTACAGAATTTTAGGGACATTGACCCCTGGGACCATAGGCAGTGGACCTATAGAGCCTTGGGTACATACAGCCCTGGGAACACAGACACTGGGAATATAGATGCTTGTGAACATAGAGCCTTTGAAACAAAAGTATTGGGGACGTAGAACCTTAGGACCAGAGGCATTGAGAATGTAGAGCCTTGGCAACATAGAGACTTGGAAAATAGAACCCTGAAAAAACAGGGACTGTAGAGCCTTGGGAATACAAACATTGGGATTGTAGAGCCCTGGCACCAAAGGAATTGATAATATAGAAGCTTTGGAACATAGATTTGTGGGAACACAAGCCTTGGGACTACAAAACATTAGAAACATAAACCCCCACATACTCATACATGTATGAGCATGAAAAGTCTTTTCTAAAATCAGATCAACATGTGAAATGTCTGCCATTTTGTGCCAAAAAGCAGCTAAGTTGCTACCTGAAGAAGGAAATGACAGCTAGCTTGTTAGACTCATATTCAACAAATTTCAGAAATGAATGCAAATAATCAAACAGAACATTATACTTACAATTTATTTGCAATATTTACAAATTATACCACCACTGCAGGATCTGATATGTTTAAAATAGTGATGTCAGTCACATTCATTCCTGATTTACTGATTAGCAATTGGTTACAAGGTTCTGCCCCTTTGACAGATCCAGCAATCATCATAAGCAGAAGCTGTGCATCCAGGTGGGATAAATGAAAAGCACATTGTCAAGTAAACATTGAGATGTTTTTTCTTCTGTGCAAAATGCACCCACCCACACTCCATTCAGTCTAGTGAAGCCATCCAGGGCTCAAATAGACACTAATAGATGCACAAGTTTCAGTGGGTGTCTCTTAGCCCTATGCTCGGGGCTTCAAAGGTGATTTAAGAACACACTGCAGCATGATACCTCAGTGAGAAACGTGATCATTTGATTTGCTAAAATATTGAATTGCAACAAGACTGGTGAATAATATAGACACTTCGGTAAACCTTTCATTGCTGCACTTTATTGAAATATTAGGGGAAGCCAGGTTTCTCATGTAGTCTTTAAGCAAATGCCACTGTAGGTAAGCCAGTGGCAATGTGAGAATGTTAGAACATTAATGTTTCAAAATTAAGATTGTTGGGCGAATGTTTGCTAAACAGCTAAGAAATATATATCTGGCTGGCAACAAGATGAAAAATTTGAAAATTAAAAGTTAACAAGAATAAGTGGAACTTTGTGACAGTGAATCATCCACCATCATCCCAAGCATTGCCATTTTCAAGTTAAAGGCCCCAGTCAGTTGGTAGGCTGAGCTATCACAGAGGACTGAGTCAAGAATGTCAAAGTGGGGATTTCTCCATGGCCAACCATTGCACGAGGTCCTTGTTTTTTTTCCCTGTACTCCTTTTTTCAGTTTCTTGAGGGTTTTTTTATCTGTTTAACATTTCTGTCATACACTGCTGTAGCCATCTCACAATCTGTTTGAACACCAGTTTGTACTTGAAGCTCCCATGAAGTTTATTCCAAACTTCTGTCAAGGACCACAGTGCAAGGGAACACTCCAGGGAAGGGAACAAGGGTGTCCTCCACAGACCACTGCTGCTTCAATTTCACATCCATACTTACCTCTATTCTCCACTAAAACAAAGTTTTAGTTGGGTTTGGTTATGATGGAACACAGGCCCTGGAATATAGAGCTTTAGGATCATAGACCCCTGGTATTAAAAGCATTGTGGAAATAGTGTCTTGGGAATGTGGAGCCTTGGGAACATATGGCCCTGGGAATGTGGTCACTAGAAATATAGTGCCTTGAGAATACAAGCATTGGTGATATAGACCCTTGAAAACATTGGAAGACAGGCAGTGGGGATGTAGAGCAATCCCAAAGGTAGAGCCCTGGGAAGACTGACTTTGGAAATATAGAGCCTTGACAAGGTAAAGTCCTGGGAATATATGCATTGTGAATATAAAGCAAGACTATAGAGCCCTGGGAACAATGGCATTGGGAAAATAAAGCCTTGGGAAGACATATTGGTAACATAGTGCATTGGGGATATAAACCCTTGGGAGCATAGAGCCTTGGGAGCCAAGAGGCCCAGGAATGTAGAGCCATAGGAATATAGGGCCATGGGAACATAGTCTTGCAGGAACAGGGGCATTTGTGATTTAGAGCCTTGGGATCATAGCATCCTGGGAACGCAGGCATTAGAAATATAGAGCCTTGGACACATGGAGCCCTAGGAACATAGGGCCTTTGGAAAATAAGGCACTTTTGAACCAGTTGGAACTATTTATAGTTCTTAGAACTGTTGGAGGAAGGAGCCCCTTTTTGTGTGTTCACTCCACAGGAACAGAGAATGATTATTGGTCTTAGAATGCTGTTTTTAGTGACTTTTTTAGATACTAATTCAGGGTAGGTACTTTCCCAGCACAATAGGAACCATGAGACATGTGTTTGTATGGTGAATGGCTGTACGTGTAGTGAGATTCTTTGATTCGCACAGTCTGTATTTCTTTTTATTAGTCAGTGTATCACTAACAGGATAAAACAGATAGAAACTTAAACAAATGCGCTTTGTGCATTGGATCTCATTATGGACTTTGTCTTCTTGAGATTCCTTAAATAAACTACCCTTCTACTTTTATTGTTACCTCCTCCCTGCACATGCCAGGCCACACCGTACAACGATGACAGAATGCTTTGCCTAAACGTGGACACAGCAGGATCACAGGGGAAGGCCTTATGCACACCTTGCCTTCGTTTTTTTTTGCAGCAACGATGGATAGATATCCCGGCAGCTTATGACAGTGTGGAATTTCGACCCAATGGGTTCCTGCTCCAGTGCTACTTGTTTTTTGAATGCTTGGTAAAGCCAAAGCCAGCTGATGATATCTAGGTCAGGTGCATGGTCCAGTGGCTCATGGGACCGGCACACTATTTAGCTGATTTCCTCCTGAGAGTGGAGCACCCGTGCATCAGAAATGCTCAGCACTTTGGGGATATGCTAAAGTGTCTCCATCAGGCCATCCAGAAGGAAGCACCCCAATAAGTGCACTGGGGAGCTTCCCCAGCAGGCTCACAGTGTGGCCTGCAGCAACAAATGCACCAATGAGCTCCTGCCTCAGCCCAATAGGGTGGCCTGTGCTCCAGAGCATCCTTCAGTGTTCCCTTGGCAGGCTGAGAAGGCAGTCTGCACTCCAGAACTTCCTCAGCAGGCTAAGAAGGAAGTACATATTCCAGAAGTCCCTTGGCAGGCTGAGAAGGCAAACTGCACTCCAGAGCTTCCTCCAATGGCCAATAAGGAGACCACCACCCCAGCATCCTTTTCAGTGGCCAAGAAGGAGGCACCAGCTCCAGAAATCCTTCCAGTGGCAGATAGAGAAGCCTAGGGTTAGGGTCCCTAGGGTCACACTGGAGCACTTAGTTCAGATTGAAGGTGAGAATGCTCCTATCTCAAACCTTGAGAATAGTGTTAGTCCCCTGTCTGGCTTTGAGGACAACATCGCTTCCATGACTGAGTTCAAGTCCATGCCTGAATCTAAGTCAAAGTCTAAGCCTGAATCCAAGTCCAAGTCTATGCCTGAGCCCATGACCATGCCTATGCCTGAATCAAAGTTTGAGCCAACACCTGAGCTGGTACCCCAGCCTCAAGTCAAGTCAAGTCAAGTGGCTTTTATTGTCATTTCAACCATATACAGATGATACAGTAAATAGTGAAACAAGACAATGTTCCTCCAGGACCAAGGTGCTACATATAAGACAACACAAAAGTACAAAAGTGCACATGTGCAACAGAAGACAACATAAGGTGCATGTGTGCAAACATGCACACATAGCAAAGACAACATAAACTGAAAGTGTGCAAACATCACAAGACAAGACAGTGCAGAACTAATCGAAATTGAATGTGCAAAAATTGCATAGGTAGATGAATGTATACATTTGTGTGTGTGTGTGTGTGTGTGTGTGTGTGTGTGTGTGTGTGTGTGTGTGTGTGTGTGTGTGTGTGTCAGTCCAGTCCCTAAGTGTTCAGGAGAACTGAACACTCCCTACACCCTACACCCTGAGCAAGCCTCCAAGTCAGTTCCAGGTTCCAAGCCAGTTGCAGTGTCAGAGCCTGATCCAGCTGGAGTCATTGAGCCAGAGAATGCTCCAGCCACAGTCACAGAGCCCGATACAGCTCCAGTCATAGTGCCATTACCAGTCTTCAAGCCCACTCCAACTCCAGTCACGGTGCCTGCTCCAGTACCAGTCAGCACACTCCAGATCCAGTTTAAATCTCCATGCCCACTCCAGCTCCAGTTCCAGTCTCCTTGCTTGAGACTGCCTCTACACCTGAGCCTGCTTCTAAGCCTGTTCCAGTTCCACTCTCAGAGACAGTTCCACTCTCAGAGCCTGTTCCAGTCTCAGAGTCTGTTCTTGTGCCAGTTCCTGCTCCCATGCCTGAGTTCACTCCCTGTGATCTCCCTCATGTGCAGCACTGCAGAATGTACCTCAGAGTTTATGTCACAAGACTACAGACTCTGACTACAGTTTCCGGAATGCAGTGTGGCCTCATGTGGACAGCCTTAGTATCTGCACCTGATGAGCATTAGGGCTCATTACAGACACTATATATAGACTCACACACATGCTTCACTTGCAAAGAGTTAACATGATTTATAGTTACTGCCAAGCCTTTGTTCTCATTCTGTGTCTCACTGTTGTTCAACTATATCTTGGATTTTTTGTTAGTCTTGTCTCTAAAACATTAGTTGTCTGTTAATTTTGACCATTGCCAGTGCTTGTGGATTCTCTCGGATATACCTGTCTGCCTGGTGTTTTTGAACTCTGCTTAAAGACTTTATGTATTGGACCTTGCTTTGGAATTTGTCTGCCTGGGTTACCTTAAATAAACTACCCTTCTGCTTTTATTTCCGCCTCCTGCCTGCACGTGTCCAGCCACACCCTACAACCCTGACATCAACTGGAAAAATTCTGAGTCAGGTACAGCCTTAAATCCATGGAAAATGTTAGTCTTGTAAATAACAGCTCTTAACCATAGCATCAAAAATGAAAGAAAAAAACACAGATAAATGAAGAGACAGCGAAGTCCAGGCTGTATTGAGCCTATATGCGATGGAGGAAATACAGAGCAAATTGAGGCTGCTTATGTCACTTCAGCGTTCCTACTGGCAGTGCAAATGTGCACATAAAAAAGGCCACTGAAGGTGTGTAGTTCTCTGAGGAGCTCCCGAGAGGGTAGTCCCTCTCAATAAGTCCCTGCTTGGTCCAAAAGTGCCTATAGAGCCCTGGGAATACACTCACTGGGAATTCAGAGGCTTAGAAATGTAGAGCCCTGGAAACACAAGTATTAGGAATATAGGAAGGTAGAAACCTGGGAATGTAGGTCCTTGGGAGCATAGAGCCCTCAAAACAAAGGCACTGGGTATATTGAGACATAGAGAGACAAGAGTGTTAAATAATTAGGATACAAAAAAGGTAACTGTAATCCATTAAAGTTACAGAAAAAAGGTGTAAGCAGATTACTGATACATTTGTATATCCTTAGCATACACAATATACTGTATAAATGTGTTGTGTTTAAAGTCTCCATCCTGCTTTCTGTTCACATAGAAATGGATCAAAAAAAAGAATCGATTCACTAATTTCGAGCACTGAAAACTAAGTCAACTGCAAAACTTATTAGTTGATTCCACACACTGAAAATGATTTGCCTTGTGCACATGCACAGCAGGAATCTAGCTTCAGAGAGTTTCAGTGATGAACCAGGAAGCTGATTTTTATTTGATCTTTTATTTGGAACTTATCTGTTTGAAATTTGAACAAATCTTGGCTTTAAATACAGAAACACAGTTGCAAAAAGTGTGGTAAGTGATTAAAAAAGTGATAAGCAGTAAACAATGTACTGTATATAATCCTGTCAGCTTGAGTTAGTCTGTCTCATACAGTTAACGAGAGCACTTGGTAATATTCTCATGCTGTGACAGATTATCTGATAGGACAAAATGTTACTAATGTTGTAATTAGTGAACTGCTATTTAATTAAGCCTAGTTAAGGAAAAGATCTGTACTAGTGCTGATTAAAATGCCCCAAATAAATATTTTAAATAAATATCTTTTGCATATATATTTTTTTAAATAATCATCTATTACCATTTGAATGAAGTAATCAAATAATTAGGTAAAACGTATCGACAGATTCATCCATTGTCAAAATTATTGGAAGTTGCAGCCCTAAAATACAATTTGAAATAAAGAACAATAAACTACATGCACATGTGCACACATTATAACACTTCACGAGTCTCACATCACCACTCTGGTCTTGAGTGAAATCAGAACTAATCTTACAGTCATCAAGTCATTATCATGGCCTCTGGTGAAAACATGCATAAACTGGGTGGAAATTTTGCCATTACTTTAAATCAGAAAAGGGGAACAACAACACAGTATAGTGCAAGTTCTGCCTTCCAGCTGAGAAAATGCTGTCATCATCCACATATTGGTATTGAGGGAATCCAAAACTAACGGAAAGTAATCAGTTACATTACTTTAATTTTGTGGTAATTAGATTAGGTTACTGACTACATTTTTTAATTGGTAATTAGTAATTGTATCAGGTTACATTTTTAAGTAACCCTCCTAACCCTGCCTGGGAGGTCCTTTTGAATATAGAACCCTGAAAACACAGGCATTGGGGATATAAAGCCTTAAGGACATAGCACTCTGGAATCAGAGGCATCGGGAATATAGATTATTGGGAACACAGACCACTGGGGATATAGGGTGATTTTGGAGGTTTTGGAATATACAGTAGAGCCTATATATATATATATATATATATATACAGAGTCAGCCAAAAAATCTATACACACTTCAGGAACATTTGTATACATAAATGTCTAGAAGCTAATGGCCACCATTTTGAGACATCTCATGATGTCTGTATATATATATATATTCAGACATCATGATATTAATATAATCTAGTTTTACTAGTTTTACCCAGTTTACCAGACTTACAAGCGCACTAACATGAAGCAACCTACAGAGTTCTTGAGATGTGACTCACTTTTGGAACAGACCAATTTAGATTCAGGAAGGGGAGGGTGCATTCTGATGCCTGTGCCCCCCTCCTGTTCAAATGCACATGCTGCCCATCACATACTGAATATTTGCACAGTTACTGTGATTGCAGCCTTCCAACGTGAGTCACCTTCACCAAATTTAGGATCCGTCCATCAGAAAACCTGCTGTTTCCTAACAACATAGGAGGGACAGGGAGAGACATTTCGAGAGCAGCTCTTTATAATAACACCTGGTTCTTATGCAGCCTCTGAGTTAAGGTCTTGTCAATTAGAGAGAGAACAGGCACCAAAACAGAAAGACAGGAACATGCAATAGGATAAATGGATTATACAAAGCAGACAGATTTAGCAAGAGCTTAGCACACTGTGTGTGTGTGTGGGTGTGTGTGTGTGTGTGTGTGTGTGTGTGTGTGTGTGTGTGTGTGTGTGTGTTCTTTGAGCCTTTTGTGTAGATAACAGCTCATAAAACTTTTAAATCTCTAATGGCCCAAATCACACTGTCTCCAAGTGAGACAAATTATTCCCTGTTTGCTTTGTGCTGCACAATTGTGAGACTTTCTAAATAATACTGGATTACAAAACACAAGCAAAACCCAGGAGACTTTTTCATAGGTTTTTCTTTTTTTTTTTTTGCTTTCTACGTTGTAAAACATTACTGAATACATCAAAACTATGAAGCAACACGTA
>JAQQZR010000033.1:28120273-28134961 GCA_030068235.1 Notoglanidium macrostoma | reverse complement strand
CTGGCTCTCACAGACCTGTAACTTCTTCTGTAAGAGGCTCCTCTGTCCTCCACTCGTTACCTGTATTAATGGCACCTATTTGAACTCGTTATCAGTATAAAAGACACCTGTCCACAACCTCAAACAGTCACACTCCAAACTCCACTATATATATATATATATATATATATATAATATATATTAAAATGCTGTTTAGGAAACTTATATATATATATATATATAAATTTCCTAAACAGCATTTTAATGAAGATGAATGAATGAATGTTGGTCATGTTTTCAGAAAAGATTAAATTTCTCTGATTTATGGATACAACACATATGGATAATATGTACTTACAAACAAAGCAAGATGGAGAGAAAAATGGAGGGAGAGAGTGAGACACAGAGAGACAGCTGAGACACGGACATAGAGACACAATCTTTGTACGAGAAAATGGGAGACAAGAGACAGGTTGAATAGTAGGTGTAAAGACAGCTGAAGGGAAAGTGAGACAGACAGAGACACACAATGTCAGGACAGAGAGGAAGGAGACAGAGATGAAGAGAGAGACACAGACCAGGAGAAAGGAGATATGGAGAGACAAATGGAGGAAGATAGTGAGACAAAAAGAGGGACAGAAGAGAACCGACAGACAGATAAAGAAATGAGAGGAGAATATAGGGACGGTTGAGCAGACAGAGCCACAAACACACACATTCACACATCAATAGTGTGCAGCAGCTCTGATCAGAATGCTACTGGTGCAACACTGTACAGTGCTGCCATTTACTTCATCTCTTTGTCTTTCTCTCAACCTGTCTTTCTCTCTGTTACTCACTATCTCTCTTTCTCTGTATTTTTACTGCACTCCTCTCCTACTCAAGGTCACTTAAAAGATCAACTCAGACACAAAAAGCACAAACAAAAGACAATAAATTGTCAGTGGAGACTACTGAAGCTGATGCTGTGCTCACATCTTTAATTAGAGCAGGACTGGGTTTTGAGTTTCACATTAATCCTGGGTTTGTTTTGGATATTATCATTTGTCTCCCAGGTTGTGCTTGTGTGCTTTGGACTGTGATTTCTAGTCAGCATAATAGTGCACTACATACTGTTTGTGAAGTACTATTTAATAGCACTGACACAGGGGATTCAGCCTAAATCTACTGTTCATGAAAAAATTATTCAACATTAATTACATTATCCTGCTGACATCGTTGTTTAGTTGAACTAATAAGCTTCACATACATAGCTGACATAAACGTAGTTTGCTGTTATTCAGTGCATGATTAGAGAACCAGACTCAACCATTGACCAAAGTGGAGCACTGAAGTGAATCACTTACTAAACTGCAGATCCAGGCTTAACTATCAACCAGACTAGAGAAGTGGAGTGAACCATTGACTGGTTTGTAGAACTGGGTTCAAACCTCAACCAAAATTGTGAGCCAAAGTGAACCAGTCACCAAATTCTAGTATACAAGCTTATTCATGCTTGTATGAAGTGATTTTTTAAACAATGAATAAGTGTGTGCATTTCTGTAATAATTAATATGTTACCCTGATGTCATTAATTGTGAGCAGATAAGCGAGAAGACAGGAGGCTGCCTCATAAATATTATAGCATGGTTATTGGCAGCTGGCAAATGGTAAGGCTTAAATCATCAGGAAAATTGAATAAAACTGTGGTGTTGAAATACAGTATATGAAAATCTCAAATGTGTTCAGTGTGGCGTGATTTTATTGGCACAACTGCTCTGTATCAACACATCGATAACAGTAGAATGATGGCGCTAGTATTATGCAGCAATAAACATGTCAATAATACACTGTGGTTCAGTCCATTTTTTGCTGGCATAAAGAATAACGTCAATAACGCACAGGACCAGTCCACAAAGACCCGAGCACCTTGAGGAACCAAAGAGAACAGTTCAGCACAAGGACTGTTTTATTAAAAATTGAAGTGTTTTGATGGAGGAGTTTCTACAGCCTGGGGTGACTGAAGGGAAACAGGAAGTGTAGGACACACAGATGATTGTTACCATGAGCAGTGACTCTGAGGCTGCTCTGGATCTTGAGAACCACCAGTATTTCAGATAAAAACAATCAAACCGACCCTTTAAAATAAAAACAATAAGTTTATATTGATTATATTTGGAGTCTATGGAATATGGGCAATTTAGAGTAGCCAGTTGACCTAATCTGCATGTCTTTGGGCTGTGGGAGGAAACAGGAGCACCCGGAGGAAACTGTTGACTGTAGCTATCTTTAGGTATGGCTTTGCGGAAGTATTCCAAAAGTGTTCTATACATGGAGAGAAGAGGATTTTTCTGCACAAAAAGTATCAGATTATATCTTATGATTTCGGTGAAGAAAAGGCTTTTCCTCAAGGACTATTAGGATTTTGCACAGAACGGTTTTTTTTATCAAATCTCTGATCCACATTTGGAAAGCTTTGAACGAGGTACGCACCTGGACCTGGCAGGGGGCAGGTTCTGTACTTTGATGGCTTGTAAGCATGAAGCTCTTTTGGGGGTGGGAAAAGACTAAAGATCCCATAATTATTAAAAAGTCCTGAAAACCGTTGCCATGGGAACAATTAGAATTAGGTATAGCATTATTCTACTGTAACAGACTACTCAAGTTAGTGGTAACACACTATAAAGACTGTGTGTGTGTGTGTGTGTGTGTGTGTGTGCGCTAATTAGTGGTTAAAAAAGATTTATCGCAATAATACTGATAAATAGATAAATAAAACTGTAGTTAGATGGAGATTGTGGCTCATTCAACAATACCTATCAAAAACAACCTTTTCCTCTATGAAGAAGTTTTCTTACATATGGGCAGTAAATCTGTGAGTCACAATATTCCTGCAAGCGCATATTTGAAATAAAAGCAACAAAAGAATAGCTGGAAAGCATTAAGTATTAAATAACAATTTGTGCCAAGAACAACCAATAAAGACCTATAAAGTGAGAGATGTGTGAGACAAACAGGCTTTGTTTTCATCTAACAGACCTGCCTGTGGTGTGTGGGACCAGCTGTGTGTCGACTGCGGCGAGGAATTGTATTCGACATTGTTCATGCAACAGCTGCTAGAAGAGAAATCCCTGTTTACGGACTAGAGTAAAGCAAAAAAGTATATACTTTCTTAATTAGAGTCATTTTTAATTGTTTTTCTTCATGAACTTCATGAACTGACTGAAGAAATATATTTTGCCAAATCAGAACCTTCGAACGGTTGGCCTGAGCGCAACAAGCTTGCCTGCTAGTCACCGGAAACTTACGTCCTTTCACTGAAGTCCTTGACAGCTAGTGGATCCAGAGGAGCTGGACATGGAGGACAACCATGTGAAATAAAATATGTCTGTTGGTGGAGTCAAGGAACACTCACAGGATTCCAGGTTGTAGAAAAAAAGACTGTGAACAGCGATGAAAAGTATTGCACAAGGAAGTTTGTTAAAAGATGTTTATTGATTATGGCAGCATGTTACTTATTTAAGAGGAAAACGAAACCAAACCACTTAGCGAAAAAGTGGATGCCATCAAAGAATTTCTCAGGAACTGCTGCCTCATGAATAAAACTCAGCAGATCTTTACACCTTTACGTCTTCAGGGTCTCTAATGACAACATATTTCACATTCAGAGCTGATCCCTTTACAACTGAACTGGAGAAACTCAATGTTGAGAATCTTTTTGCAGTGAAATACCCTGATAGTACAATTTATTTATTTTTTTAGTGAAGAACAAAAACTTTACCCCATACAAAGAAGCCCTTCTGTATCTTACACATACAACTTAAAGAAATGTGCGAAAACCCGCTGCTCTTGTTCAAACATATCACAGAACATGCTATAAAATCCAAACAATTAACAGTAATTAACGGCAGTACGCCCTGTAGGTTGGCAGTAGTTTACAGCATTTTGAGAGAGAATTACTCCTCTTCAAAAGCCTGAAAAATGTCCTTGTTAATCCAATTACTGTAAGTGCAGGATTGCAAAGTGATCTCCTTACATTTTTCACAATTCTGGGATTCCTCCATTGAGTCCGCTGACACATTCGAACATAAAGAATGTGACTGTTTCCCATTTTCAAGTTGAAATTCAAAAGTGGTGGATTTTACGGGCAAGTTTATGTTGAAAAATACTGCATACTGAATTTGATTAGACCTGTAATGAAGGCAAGTGTTATAGTTCATATGTAGAGTTTATTATTATTATTATTATCATTATTATTCAATTCAATTTCAATTCAATTTTATTTGTATAGCGCTTTTAACAACAGACATTGTCTCAAAGCAGCTTCACAAAAGTATATAAAGTGAGAGATGTGTGAGACAAACTATTATTAAATTATTAATATACATAATGAATAATATACAAATTATTAAGCTAGGCCTTGTCTCAGCAGTGTTCTGGATATGCTGAGAAATGACAACTGTTCAATTTTAACGTTAGCTCATGATGTTTATTATAGATGAAATGATCGTACATAACTAATTTTATTTCCTGGAGTTTAACTGTAGTGTATTAATAAAACAGGAAAGAAAAAAACCTCATCTGAACAATTGAGCAAATTAAATGGATGGCAGAGCGTGCTTTCAAAATATACAATGCGGACATCTTGAAAACCCTTCAAATGAAACCTTGCAAAATGTAGGAGAATTGATCGTGATTATAATGGCTGATGATGTACTTACTCGTATAAAACACTCAGGTGGATATCCTTCTTTGGTGGTTTGTAGCTGCGGGAAGCAGTGAAGATGATGCTATCGCACCGGTGAGCTCTCTGACCGTTGTGACAGTCGGTAGGCTCGGAGCTGCCAGGATCAACTCATAACAAGCACAAAGCATATAGGTTACACAAAGAGCGTATTTGTGTGGAAAAGCGTTTGATTTTCCTAAAATATTGTTGAGGTCATGCTGAAGGCAGCATGCAAACAACTGTGATTGAATCCATGACCTCCAAAACCCCTCTTGATTGAACTATTCCAGGCTTCCTCCAGTACAAACAGCTTGGATGAACCGACATTATTGATGTTATTTTTGCTCAATGCTGCAACAACGGAATAAAATTTTAACTTCTCCCATTTTTATATCTATTTATTTATTTATTTATTTTTGCTTCACTTGATGAAACATCAAATGAGGTGGTAGTAATTTTCTGTTATGCCTCATTAATGTTTGCTATAGCATGCCTCATCCTTTCCTTCTTCTCGCGCAGCTGTTCCTGGGGGTCCTGTTACAGCACTGCAAATATTTTGGGGGCATTTTGTATTCAACATTGTGGCAGGGAGGAGAAATTTGTTCCTTTATTCTGCATATTGTTTATCCAGAATAGCATTGCCATTGGTTTCTCTTAACACTCGGGGCTTGTAACTGTTAATGCCATCTTCAACCAATGAACTCATCAAGGTACAATTAGGAGAGTTATTTAAATGATAATTCAATTCAATACATTAATTCAGATTAAAAAATGCAGTTATATAGATACAGCATAATGATAAAGCAAAGATACACTACATATTTAGGCTTCTTTTGAAATATATTCAGCATCACTGACCTCAAGGGGGTGAAATCAGCCCTTGGTGTAAAAGTGTTGAAATAAATAATACATTTTAAAATGTACACGTCCTCCAGAATTCCCTCAGAATCTATTACTGAGTTGGACCCAGCTAGGGGAAGCTGCGTCCACGTTGATTGGTATCTGATCTGTCACAGCGAAGCAGATTCGAGTCTGATTCAATTCTTCCAGATATATCAGATTCAGCCAATTTCCTAATACAGCGGTGAAGAAGTCTCTTTGTGGATCCATCCAGCTCCCAGAATACATCGTATGAAAGATCTCCATGGCAATGGGTCTGTGGTCAAGTGCTGGCTGTGAATAGGAGGATTAAGGGTCACGGAGAAAGAGCGGGTAATGAGTGAGTGGTTTCACCTCTGTGTGGTTAATAATGATGTGTATTTATAATCTGCTTATGTTGCAGTGAGTGGCTTTTGACCCAACAGTGACTATGACTGTAAACAAGACTGAGCACAAAGGGAGGATTGTGTGTGTTTTGTAGCCAGTATATGCATGGAAATGCGCTTAAGGAAAAGAAATGAGAAGGCAGTGTCTGTCTTTACTACAAACCTGCCTCAGATCCTCAGTCCGTCCTCATTCCCTAAGGTGCTACAACGTCATCACCAGTTTGTGCAATAGCAGGTCAGGCTCGGAGCTGGTTTAGGAATCGGGAAGCAAGACACAGTTCGGGAACCAGGCTTCCGGTAATTAGGTACGACCAGTATGTTAGTGTTTAGCTTGGGGAGACACCAAGCCTGTAGACACCAATCTGAGTACATGATGCAATCCATGAAGCTGTGACCTGAATTCATTTGCAAATTCTGATTTCATTAAAAACAAATAAATAAATAAATAAATAAATAAATAAAACATGATGAAACGAAGTAGAAGATCACCCTTCTACTTTGGGCTTTTGTTTACACATTTATATGTTTTACTTTTGTTCCTGTCTTTGCTGTTCATGTAATTAATTTGTCTTCCTGATTATGTTCAGCTGTTCCCTGTTTCCTTTTTTGTTGTTGTTGTTTTTGTTGTTGTTTGGATAGTTTTTTTATACTATTACTGAATTTATAGATTTAAAGATTAATCATCCTATGAATAACTGTGATTTTTGGTTCACCCATAAAGACTCATGTCCTGCCAAATAGCTTTCCTTTTTGAGGAAATGATTTCTATGAGAAATCCTATACGATCCCACCCTCATTATAATGTCTACTTTTATCCCTATTGCCCTGAATTTTGACCACATTTCATCTGATCTGTGACACTCTATTGAAAGGTGCTCTAGCGTCTCATCTTGATGGCGGTTATATATGGGACATTCTTTAGTGATCATGTTTCATGTTTCATCATGTTGCATGTTTCACAATGCATCAGTCCAGACGTCTTCCTACTGAATATCAGCCATATTGTGTCTCTGATGTTTTCTGAGAGATTTTTGAAGTATACATTTTTAATACATAATTTCCTTGTTTGCAGAGCTAACCCAGTCTATTTGCTGTTCTTTGTATTTTGAGGTGAAATCACTGTATATCCATCCATCCATCCATCCATCCACTATCTATAGCGCTTTATCCGTCTGGGTGGCGGGGAAGCTGGAGCCAATCCCAGCATCTTCGGGCGAGAGGCGGGGTACACCCTGGGCAGGTCGCCAGTCCACCACAGATCACTGTATGTTACTTGGTAATATGTAACATGTTGTCTTACGCGCCCCTTTTTTTTCTTTCCGTGTATCTTTGTGTATACAAATCACTTCTTTTCCCATGGCCTGTATGAGGTTTTCACAAAAAGTTGTTTTCACTTTAAACCCCATCTCATTTGCATCTATTCCCCCCGTTTTCCTTCCATGTTCCAGGAATCGAAACGCAACCCATGCCTTCAACACGTTCCTATAATTTAATTATGAATTATGATAAAAAAAATAAAAAAAAACATTTGATCATTTCAGATAAGTGTTTTAGTAAACTTCTCCATAATTGCAAAAAAAAACAAGAAAACACAAACCTTATAATTTTTTCCTTATAAACATAAACTTCTCAGTCAGTAGTACCTTTATTTTCCTGTTCTGCAGACAGCAGTCACTTTCCACTCATTACATCCCGGTGAAATAAGTGCTAGGGGTTTTTTTGTATTTGTTTTTTTCCGTACATTTACATTTCGTTTGGTCCTCTTTTGTGTGTATCTGTGGACTTTGATGTGCGGTCATAATGCAGCTCTGCTCCTGCTCACTGTCCGCTGTGCAAACCTCTGGAAAACTATTATGTTTCCTAGCAACATGACAAATGGTACACACAGTAATGAGCAATGAGGCACAGAAGTACTAAAATCTGTTAGCTGTTATTTCTGCAGTTAGAAAAATGAGGAGGATATAAATACATAGTTTTAGAAATCCAGGCCAAACTGACTTTTAAATCCCACTTTCACACCAGTTGTAATTATCCTTCCTGTTGTGTTCATGTCCAATTTGGCCCATTTGTTATAGTTTTATATCTATCTAGCTATATATATACTGTATATATTCATAATCAGGGTTGCTAGGCATAGGCAGAGATTGACATTGCACTGGGAGAATAAACATTTTTTAACTGATGTCAAGTACACACTATTGCGTGGCATGTTAAGTATATACATACAATAACAGAAGATATTAGTGCCAAGCTTACCATAATGCCTTACAACACAGCACATCAAATCAGTTTCGGTCCATTTTGTACCACATCACACTTAGGCTTGCATAGAATATTTGTCTTTCTCACATGAACACACACAACTGAAGCGCACTGATAACCATAAGGTTATTAAAAGTGAAATATCAGCTTCTTTATATTATACTGTCAGCCTTTCGTTTTCCATGTACCCTTTTTAAACGTTTAGTGTATAGGTGAACTAATTTTGTGTTGAAAACTATGAAATACGCATACTCATGTCCAACTGAGAGCAGCAACTTTTTTAATATATATGTATATATTTTTTTTTTATAACCATTGTCCTACCTAGTGTAGAAGTAAACACCCTTTTTTGCAGTCTGCTGTTGAAGCTTTACTTGTAATTGGACATTTTAGCAATTGCCAAACTGCTCAGAATAACAGAAAGAACAGAAAGAAAGAATGACTGAATGCACAAAAGAAATGAAACAGCTGCTAATCTATGATCTGGTCTGGTTGATCTGGTTTTAGAGCAAATAATCAGAATAAAATTGAATCAATTTCTGTAAACATGGCAAACAAACGTAAGTGCAGATAGTGTATCGATAACATAAGGACCATTTCTGGTGTAAAGTTCTGCTGTAGAGACTGGGAGAGGGAAAGCGGGACTGTGGTGTCTGTACTAGGTGATGATACAATGGCATGATGTAAATACCGCAAGTCAAAAATTCATACACACTGTGGTAAACTACCAGAATTGTTGGGCTTGTTTGTGAGATGTAGTTGGAAACTTTTCTGAGATCTGGCAACCCTGGCTTTGTCCCCAACTCTGTAGCCCAAGTGACCTAAAAGCATGCAAGAAGTGTAGCGAATACATTTGCAAGGCACACACTCATGCGCTCAAACATAAACACACTCGAGCACACAAATGGGACTGGCCGAACCTGCAGGATTTGGAAATTAAATGTTGATTTTTTTTTTCCAAGTCTGTGGCATTGTTAAGTTTCTCTCAAAAGATGATGAAATCTGTGCTGTTTACAAAGCAAAAACAAATTGTTTCTTTGTAAAAAATTTTGTATGTCACTCTTTGGCACTTTTCATTTTAACCTTTTACCTTGATTAAATATGTAGCGCATAAGAAGCAAGGATCTTGGTTAGGCTTTAACAAGCAGTCGAGCGCACCAGTCTTTCATCATCATTCAGGGTTTTTCTCTGGTCTCTGCTCTACTGTACCCCAAATAAAACATACTTTATGCTTATTTTATTCAGAAATGAGTGGTATCATTTCATGTATATGAGGATTCTTAACCATAAATTGCAAAACGGAATGTTATTCTTGTGATAATCACTAGGAACGGGGTCGCTTAAAAGGCGTGATGCAACAATAGGTGATGATAAATATTTTTAAAATGCTTAATAAAGAGTCTGATGTGACCTGGATGGGAAAAAAAATAATCCTGATTTTAACGCAAAACAAAGTTTCATAATCATCCTTCCAACTACCGAGAAAGCAGGTCAATAAATTGCATTTATTCAGACAGCGGTTTTCTCCTGAGGTCAGAAAGTTATCTTAGAGCTGTATGAAGATGGAAACTTGGGTAGAAATCGGGTAACGTGACTAGACATAATATGCAAATAATAAAAATGGTGTAAATAATACAATACCACAGTGCATATACAAACTAAAATAATATAACAGCCTCAAACTCTAATAAATAATATAATATGTACAGATAATGCATGCAAAGACTGTGAAATGAATCACTGAATGAGTGCAAATACAATACAATAATCAGCCATAACATTAAAACCTGTTCAATACTGTGAAGGTCCAACATGTGCCTCCAAAACAGCTCCCGACCCTTCAAGGCATGGACACCACCTCTGAAGACCTCTGAAGGATTGCCATGGTATCTGGCACCAGATCCTTTGAGTCCTGTAAGTTGTGAGGTGGGGGATTGGACTTGACACTGTGGTCGGGAAGGATCGCCAGCAGCTCTAATTCCTTTAGGAGCTTGAAGAAGTTTAGCGTGAATGCCGACATCATCTCAAACGTCTACAGATGCACAGTTGTGAGCTTGCTGACGGGCTGC
Organism: Notoglanidium macrostoma; assembly: GCA_030068235.1. NCBI lineage: Eukaryota > Metazoa > Chordata > Actinopteri > Siluriformes > Auchenoglanididae > Notoglanidium > Notoglanidium macrostoma. Next base: position 28,124,681 of record JAQQZR010000033.1, on the reverse strand, counting down.
ATTACAGTATGGTGTTGGAGCTCCTCTGCCTACAGCCGGAAATCACTACAGAGAACAGTGGAGGCATAGCACATCACTGCAAGAGCCTCCCTGCCATTCAGGACATCCACCTCCGACAGTGCCTGAGGAAGGCACACAGCATCATTAAGGACCACAGCCATCCAGCACTCCAGCTGTTCTCTTTGTTGCTGTCTGGCAGACGAAACAGAAGCATGGCTGCACGGACTACCAGACTTAAGAACAGCTTTTATTATCAGGCCATCAGACTCCTTAACTCCAGCACCTAAACATCCCACAGTGCACTGGTTACCAAGGTACCACAAGACTCTGTTTACTCTGTCTGCAATGTCAGCTGGCCAACCACTAACTGGTACTAGTACTTAATTTGTCACTTAAGTGTAATAATCGGTACTTACATATGTCACTTTTGCTAATGTGCAATACTGTCGCTTGCTCTACACCCTTATTCATGACTTTTAATCTTACTCCATTTCTTATCTTCTAAGTTTTTATTCAAATACTATACACTTTTAAACTGTGTAGGGCTCCAATGCTGACAGACTTGTTTCTTGTTGTCCAACGCATTTCGTAGTAATTTCGTGTGTTAACATACATATGACATAAAACTGAAGTGACTGAAGAGACTTGTTTGTCCAGCACATCGCACAGATGCATGATTGGATTGAGATCTTGGGAATTTGCAGGACAAGTCACCACCTTGAACTCCTTGTGACTTTCCTCAAACCATTCCTGAACAATTTGTGACAGGGCGCATTATAATGCTGAAAGAGGCCACTGCCGTTAGGGAATACCATTACCATGAAGAAGTGTAGATGGTATGTGTCAGAGTAACACAGTAAATAGCTCTTCCTTGGGATTGGACCAGATAGGCTAGCCTTCAATCTCCATGCTCATTAATGGCCCTGTTTACACTTGGAATTAAAACGCATCTTGAGCATTCAGGTCACAAAGACGCATTGCCGTTTACACCTGCGTCTATCATGTGTTACCAAGGTGTCCAGCTGACCACTTTTGTTCAGCTTTCATTACTGCCTACATCACTTCCACTAGAAGTTCAAAGGTCCCCACACAAAATTATATTAAAACGTAAAACCTACAACATACCTTCAGCTACATCACTCGAGTTCATAGACGAGCTCAACCAGTCACACTGTGGAACTTTCTGGAACGCTTTGTATCTAACCTAACTGACTAAACCTGAGATCTGCGTTTCAAAACAACAATGACTTTCCCAAATCCGAGAATCACTGTTTATAGATGACATCAATAGGCATGTAATTATATTGTATCAGATGTACTTCAGTTTTTGGGTTGGTAATATTCCAGAAAGGTTTACTGCACACACTAGTGCAATCTATTACAAAGCTGGGACACAGTCACATTTAAACATCACTTCCTTTTAATGCCTGTATGATTTTCTAATTAGTAATGATGAAAAACATGCAGAGCGAGTGTATACATTAATATGTTGCCCTGTGAAACAGCATGGTATGTGTGGGTTTGTATAGAGTGGCAGCTCTATAAATAAAATCATATTTATTTTGTGCATTACCATACCGCACTGAAATATTGTAGAAATATGGCTACTGGAGCATCTGACATACACACGGTGGGATTTCATGACTTCATGCCTTCATTAAATTCTGTGCAAAAGGCAAAAGAAGAAGAGGTGCTGGATCAAGTGCTATTCTATGCACTGCTGAATAATGAGTGCAATTTACAGTCATTAGTTCAATTTGCAGATTAATGTGATAATATTAACTAGGACTATTGATGCAGCAATATAATATAATAGTGATATACTACTCTCTTTTGGTATCATATTACATTGGACAGCAGCAAAGGCTATTTCCTGCTTTGTCTACATTTAAACCCCATTGGCTTTAAAGCTAGGTGTATAAAGGCAGTGCTCTTGACACTGCTGAAAACCTGTTTCGGATGCGTCTACTCAAGAAGAAAAAACAAGGATGAGGAGACCAGGAAATAGACTTAAGCAGGTCCATAAGCCAAGTCTGAATATGTGAACCTTTCCCTGCATAAATATTAACATAACTTTTGGACTGAATTGACCAATTCTGAATATGCCACAACGCAGATTGAGTGTCGGAGAAGGATGTTTAGATATCTTATCTTATACAGACAAAGTGAAGTGTTCACTCCTGAAGTCAGCACTGTGGATCATCTTTTATTTAAAGTCAGCATTTTGGAAAACCGGTTGAAATTAGGGGTGAAGAAGGGTGTATGGGTGGCATTTAAAAATCAATAAATGGTGGATTGCACATGTTGATTATATTGTGCAGTGGTGATACTTTTCCACTGATAGGAATTTGGCACTGCATGTTGTAAAGGTTTTGAGATTTATTCATGCGTATCTTCAGTTTCTATGGCTTCACTGGGACATTCTGGCTTCCTTTTACAGTACCAATGGGAGAAAATGAGTAAAATAAAGGAAGGGAGAAAAAAGCTCATTGTAGCTGCGAGTAATCCTTTATTGCAGATCTTTGTGCTCTTCGTCTGCAGATTGTCCCGTCTTATCTTTTGTTCGCTGCTTTCAGAGTATGTACAACTTCTCCCTCACAAAGACATGGCTTCACAAAGTAAAATCCGTTGAATTACATTGATTTGGAATTTAATTGGATCTTCTGCCAGACAGCAGTCCACTGGGCTACAGTGGAATACACTCAGAGCTGGACAGGAGCCAGAGATCTTATTGGAGAGAGGAAGATTAGAGAGAGAGAGAGAGAGAGAGAGAGACTTGATGGCATCTTTATTAAAAATTAAATAACGTTCAGGTGACACTCAATACATATTTGTATCTATGAATTCATAATATATCTCAGCGTGTTGGATATATAAATTGTTCCCACGTTGTTCCCATCCTACACTTAAAGGAGTTTATGTGAAATCACAGTGACAGTTCATATATAGTCCTTTCACAAATTACTTGTTTAAGGTAGAAATTGAAGTGTGCATGTATATACAGGGTTTTACAGACAACCATCAAGCGCTTGAGTGGAAAAAAAAGCTGCCACTTGTCTGTTTCAGCACACATGATTGGAAATCAAAATGTATAAAGGTTTGTAGGTCTGCATATATAATATTCTTTAATCATCCAAAATGAACTAGCTCCTTCTTAAGCTGGGGTTTTGGCCTGTATTTACCTGAAAGGAAAAGCATGAATTCCAACAAAAAAAGTTCTTTACCTTATTAGAAAACAGGGCTTTTTGGATATTTAAGGCTCATTAGCTTCCTGCATGGTTCCTGCTTTGAACCTGAAATAAGACCCTCTTTAGTATGATCTCTAAGGGTTCTGTGCCCATCTATGGTTCTAGATATAACCTTTTTTATTCTGAGATATCAGTAACTCAACCCTAAACAGTAATTCAATTGGCTTTACTGAGGTCTGTCTAAGGAACTCTAGCCAATAAACTTTAATGATCCCCAAGCGCAGGGATTGATCAATTATCTATCAATAATTAATCATGTAATGACCTCAGTAAGAAGCATAGCTGTCCAGTGAATTGCTGAGGAGCTTCAAGCTTTTAAGCTGTAAGGGATCACATGTCAAGCAGACCTCGAGCTGTTTACACACAACCATGCTCTGTGTGTTTCTGCCATGCCGTTCTGAGAGTACGAGCCTATAACAGCAGGTAGAAGATATTCTTACCATATTTTGTCCTGCTAAACGCTAACTTCTGAATCACGTAGCCCAAAGAGTTGAGCATGGAAACCAGGGAACCCTTTGACTGGTAAATGTTCCGTGGTATTTCTTATCTAAATGTTGAAAGGTTAGGCATTTTAGAAAGATCTAAAGCCTATTTATTTTTCCGTTTTTTCCTACCCAAGCTAGTGAAATTTTAAACTAAAACCAGATAACCAGGCAAATACTCACGCATGTTCTGAAAAGATGGTATTAATGCATCCCCAGTTTTAAATGTCAGACACCGAGGAGATTCTCTAAAGTTCTCAGCAGGGTCATGAAGTGGCTTTTTCAGCACCATCTCAAACAATAATCATGGTCTGCGTGGGGTTCTTGAATTCAGTCATATCCACTTCCCAGATGCAAAACAGCTACTAGCCTGAGAGGACGAAGTCAAACTTGGGCTCCAGCCAACGTGAAGTCAGACCACTCACCTTTTTAAATGGTTTGCTCTTCCCATGTCAACAGACTCCCAGAATTAGCTAGTGACAGGGTAGAGAAGTGTGCTTCTGGAGAAACAGGAATGTTTTTCTGACTTTCACCTACACTCCTGGGCAAAAAAATAAGGCAAACCCAATATTGCAAAACACGAAGCTTGTAATTTTCTCAACAGCAAATCATTGGTCAGGAAAATGAGCAAGAATGAAACAGATAGATAAAGTAAATGGGTGCGGTGCAGCTTTTCCC
>JAQQZR010000033.1:28104469-28116114 GCA_030068235.1 Notoglanidium macrostoma | reverse complement strand
CTCTGTCCCTCTGCTCTCTGTCCTCCTCCTGTGTATGGCTCTCCTCTCTGTCTCCCACCTCTCTGTCCCTCTGCTCTCTGTCCTCCTCCTGTGTATGGCTCTCCTCTCCGTATCCCACCTCTCTGTCCTCCTCCATTCTTTCCTGCTGGCTGCCTCCCTCTTTTCCATTTCTTTGTCATGGGGCTGATGTAAATTAGGTTTCTTTGTAAGAAATATATCTAATGTATTTTGTTTTACTTGCTTTGACATGTCTGTCTTGCTCCGTGCAGATTATTTTCCGGCAGATAGGCGACGTTAAATTAGAGTTAATGTGGAGCTGTTATATGAATGTGCGTTACTGAATGAATTTAGTCCTGTGTCATACGAACATTATAAAGCAGTAAATTATTATGGGTATGAAGCATGTAATTTAAGGTTATTTTCAACCACACATAAACATAAAAATGAAATGGAAATGCTTGAATATTAACACACCATTATACTCTTACATCAAATCCACTGGTTTCGATATCCAAATTTGGCTTTGAAATGTTTCTTTGGACACTATTATTGATACCGTCCCCTTCATAAGCTGTTTATTATTTTTTAAATAAATGATGTTTCATGAATAATCATTACTCAGCCTAATCTAGCCTGTTAGGCGTAATATGAAAGAAACCCAACCTTTAACATGGCCAGAGTAGCCTAGCCTCTGCTTATATTTTACGTGTCTCATACAGTGATCTTTACTTCAGACGCTACCAGGTTGTTGTTTAGGAACGTTTTTTTTTACAGACAATGATCACTGTTTTGTCTCACCGAATCATCTGCTGCCTTTAAGTTCACAAACAAGGACCTCAGTGCTTGTGTAATTTTGAACTGCTTTCTGTAGAAGTGCTTCTCGCCCTCCCTCCTCCAAAATACTGAGTGATCACAAACACACAACGTGAATTCACACTGCTTTCAGTGAAGCGTACTTGTGCGGCTCACGAGTCACGCATTCCTCTATCATACTGATATAGAATGATCTAGTTTAAATAATTACCAAATCTTGATGACCTCATAGCTGGCTACGGTCCTGGCTGAGGGTTAGGTGCCTTGCTCAAGGGTACTTCAGCCATGGATGTCGAGGGAAGGGAAAGTGCTGTTCATTAACACCTCCCACCTACACATTTCTTTTTCCCTTGAGCACATTTCAGCACTTCTAGTTTCCACTTGAATCACTATCAACACAAATAAAAATCAAACAAAAAGCATCCACAGTGCTTCTGTTGTCTTCAGTCTATTCACTATGAAGTTGACTGTTAGCTTTTGCTTGTCAGATTCCTGTCAGTTGTCTTGCATGTCAAAAGACATGTAATTATTGATGATGCCCAGGTGTAACCACTCAGTCATTACCTGCTCATTCTCTGCACCTTCTCTTATTCACAGCCAGTGCGTAACCATGCCTTCACTTCTGCATGCTTTACCCCTATGAAAAAATGAATGAATGAATTTAAAAATGAAACATTTAATTGATTCTAATTAAATTAAAGTTTAAATTCTAAACCAATAAAAGTACATGGTTTAGTACTGTTATTTTCATTATAAATAATGAACCTTTTTTTTTTTTTTTACTATTAATGTATTAACTCTCAGATCTAAAACATTTAATGCTAAATTATAGGAGAAAAATCCTTTTAAATGAACTAAAGCAATAGTTTTGACTAAAGGACTGATGATGCAGCTAATTTCAGGGGTAAAAAAAAAATATTAAAAAAAATGATATTAACAAGAAAGTAAAACAGATTTTATGAAGCCGCGGCATTCGTTGGAGTCTGTAAAAAATGTATTTGTTATTTTGAATAGGAAATGTGTATAACGCAGAGCCATGCTGACAAATAGTCTAGAGAGCAACAGAAATCAGGATAATGATTCATGTTAGATTACAGCGAGGATCTCTAGTGGTTTAGAAATAATTAGCATCTTATTTGTCTGAAAAAAAATCAATCAAAAAGTTAGCAGACTGTTCGTGATCCGGTCCTGGTTCGGACCACCATTCACTGAAATACATGCAGATAAAAAGAAGACACCTTTTAATTCATTTATTTATTTTGCTTGCGTGTTTGTTTTTCAGAAAATTGAATTCTTATGTTTAGTCCAACCTGATTACATCCATGCTAGAAATGTAACTCGGTTTGTGTAACAGCCTCAATATTTCTGTAAACATTCAACCTTTCTGGTGCAGAAATGAGCTTGATTTTCATGGTGGTGGCGATGTCGTCCTCTGGAGAGATCAGACAGTGTTATTACGAGTATAACATTATTTTTCATCAAGCTGTAAAATACCTGCAAGGCTCCAGGCTCAGCGAGGGAAAGTAATTTAACCTGCTGTCTGCTTCTGCTATTTACTGAACCGCTCCTCGTCGACAGACTCAGAGATCAGGCACAATGCGATGCACTGCTTTGTCAACCATTTTTTTTTTTTTTTACTGCAGCTGAAAAAAGCTCTGAGATGTTGATAATTGATATAGTGTGTGGCAGGGAATTCATTCCGCTCTGGTGAGAGAGTTCACATACACTGTGTGTAAATGTATTGAAGTACGGTGGCTTGAAGCGACATCATTGACAAAGAGAACAATGGAGCATTTTGTGAAGTAAAATGAACATTTTCAAAATGTTCCGCTTTCCCCAGACGGCCTTTGCTGTAATCTATAACTCTGGAGGTCCAAACCTAGATAAATGGAACATTTTATATGCATGCTGATCGCATATTCAAGTCACACGCGTTCTTCAAAAACACAGCCGACGTTTTCTGCCCGTGAAGTGCGTCTCCGTCGGCTCTACCCGACCATCTTCCTACCAATTGTACTACATGCAAAAATGTGGGTGATTACTCAGAAAGTGTTGCTTTTCGAACGCTAAATTGAGGAAAATGATAGAGAAGATGATGCGATGTTTAATCTTTCATATCTCAACACAAATTTGCAGCCAGCAGAATCCAAAATTAGCCTGTAAATCAAGCAGAACTGTCCATAGTGAAGTCTCACTTACGCTGTGTATATTTATGAAATGAATGAATAAGCAGCATTTCCCATGAGTAGTGTATGAGTAGAAGCGCCAGAAACTATTTACAACATTTTAAGACGTCTTAAAGTACATCAAAAACTTACATTTAACCGTATCTAATAAAATATCTTCAGTTTCAGCCGATGCTAAGAGACGGTTTCAAGAAGACATCGTGGATTTTCCGTATTGCGGAGTTCCAGTGAGCAAGAAATCATTTGTGTTTGTCGCAATACGCTTCAAGTATGCAATCCTCTTCTCCGAAAAAAACTATATATCTGTTTGCAATAGCATTTCGTAATTTACTCAGTTTTGTACTGCTCCATCCTGGGACTAAATCTTACTTCGCTGTGATTAGTAATAAAGTAACATTGGCTTAAATAAAGAATAATGATAACCTGTTCGACTGCTACTACCACAGATCAAATCTACACGTGGATCAGATGGAGCTGAACGTGCGTAAACTTTAAAGTACTTGTTCAGTTGACCTAGGTCCTCACACGCATATCGCTCACTAGTGCTTTGAAATGTTGGGTTCCATGCATACTTCCAAGATTTCTTTTACGCAACTCCCAAAGTCATAAAAACCCCACTACACGTAAACCTAATGCAGACCTGCGGACGCAGAAATGTGCCAGCGTAGCAGTCTTGCCCTGAACTGCAGACGAGCCAATCAGCATAGAAATCCGGACTGATTGACAGCCATGTGCAATGTTTTGAATGCTCTGATATTAACTGATACCCTTGAAGCCCCGCCTCCTTCCATCATTTCAGCCAGGGCTCTCGTCTCGATTTTCCTGTCTGAAATATGCAGCGTCACACTTTCTGTCACGGTTTCGACTTCATTAACTTGACATAAAATCTATTGTGTTTGACTTGCTCTAATATTAGCCACATCAGTCAAAAACAGCACTTTTAGCAGCATTAGACATGCAGTTTTATAAACGGACTATAATATATCAAAAGTCTGCTGACTGTTTTTTTTTTACTGATTTGTACTCATTATTCCTCTCTGGGGTTGGAAGGTCTACTAATGCCTCAAACACTGTGTTGTAAAATCTCTGCTGAAGGTATTCTGGAGACTTGAACCTTCGGGTTTGTACCCAGAAGCCTGAAGTGTTTGTGATTCTGTGTATTAAAAGATTTCCTACAAATAATAGTGATCAGAATTCATGGGTCAAGGCACAGATAAAGCGGATCAACGCGCTCGATATGGGCTGTGAAGTGTAATAGCTAGAGGTGAAGAGTGAACACAAACACTATTTTATTTGCGCTTTCTTCCCAGTGATGGTGTTTTAGAGATGTGAGGCAGTGTGTAAGGTGCAGCGATCGCTTTCTGATGTATTAAGAGGACCAATTAGTGCATGCGTTAGAAACATGGCGTTTTTATCCTTCACAGAAGCCTCAGCAGCTTGTCCGACTGTTCGCAAGCCATTCTTTAGAAAAACGTCCCCCTGGAACATGTTACATATACTTATATTGAAATATATGTCACGTGCTTTGTGATTCCGCAGGTAATTAGTCGCTGTTGTATTTTTATTGCTCCTGTGAGGAGTTAGCAGTTGTGGAGTGGAGACGCCAGTGCAAACGCTGGACTCGGGACATGTACCGGATGTGAAAAAGCCGTGAAACAAAATGTCACCTGTCTAAAAGCCGCGTGTAAATTCTGAGTGCGTGCTGCTGTGTTTGTCCTGGTCAGGTCTTGCTGTTTGCGCTGTGCACTTTAGTGCTGTGTGTGCAGTACAAGCTGTGTTTGCGCGTTTAATCTCCCTGCGCCACCTGCAGCTGTGTTAAACCCGAGTTTTATACCGAGGCTTTCAATTCCACACGGAGGAGCAAATTTGTGTGAAATAGCTTCACGTTATAATGGATCTGAGGAATCGAGGTTATCCTGCTGTGATTGCTGAGCTATCATACATAAAGCACTATCTACCTTACAAAAATGCTTCTTCTTCTTTTCTTTTTTTTGGCTAAAATTGTCTGTGACAAGCAGGTTTCTGCTTCAAAGTGATGTGAGATCTTCTTCCCTGGTGGGAAACGATTCTGGACCGAACAGAAGTTAAAGTACATAAGGGGTCGTGTAGCCTGGTCAGCCAGTGCAATGACCAGTCAGCCGATGTGAGGTAGATTTGTAAAGAAAGCAGATAAATATATATTCATTCTTAGTCTGTAAATATTTCAAACTAGATGAAGCCATTAAATATAAATATAAATGGTGTGGAATAGGAGCAGGTTTTTTAGGGGGAGTGAATTGGAAAGTTTGGTCCAGCTTTGTGTCATTACTCACTTGCCAACATGACACGACACACCTGTCCTTGGCATGCCTGTATTGTCTGTGCTGACCATCTTCACAGGAAATCGTTCATTATGCATAAGCTTGGAGTGTGATTCCATCTGACACCATGCTTCCTCATGTTCAGGGCCAAGGCAACAAACCTGACTCAACTTATTTAAATGCCTGCGTGCCTTTGAAGTATGCTGACAAAGAGCCTTTATTATTGTCTTTTTGACAGCCTCAAAGGTCTCTGACGAAGCCAGAACGCCTCCAGGCCATTCCCCATCGTTTCTCCTTCCTCTCTGATCACGCCGCTTCGCCTTTCAAATTCATCCTTGAAGTAGTCTGAAAGACAAACATGCAACGGGATGTCGCTTCACACGGCTTCCTGCTCCGGAATGCCAATAAAGTTCTCCCCCGCCTTTCCCATCTCGCTCTGTTTGGACAGGGTGTGCATGCTTCAGCGGTGGCGTCTCAAAGGACTGAGTGCGCAAACGAACGAGCGCTTCCAGGTCACCGAATCAAGCTCGTAATTAGAGGCAGAGTTAGTCGAGCATAAACACGCCCGTCTCCGACCGAGCCCCATCCAGGTGCCATTATCTCCCGGTTCAAAGATCAAGGGCTCGTCTTTGGAGATTTTAATGATGCCTGTGTGCTGCTCATGCAAGGTAATGACTCGTTAGCTGATGCGTTGGACTTAATGAGCAAGTTCCCACCTATTGCTTTCATTTTCATGTGTGATGTGGAGGATGACAGGAAGTGGGGGTGGAGTGGCCATGATGAGCGTTTACCTCCACAGGGTTGTGTGTACGCCTTCAGTTAGGCTGATTTGCCACTTCTGAAGAGGATCAATAACTACAGTAAGCTCTAAATGCCTGACTACTCCAAATACATCTGAGGCATGTTTGGTGTCTGATGAGTATTCGCACTGGAGATAAATACTAATTTAGCCACTTGCATTATAATTCAAACACACACTTGCATCAGTCAGCTTAAACAGACTTGCTGATGTGGTTTCTGACTGTTATCTCTAAACATGGACCAAAAACATCAAATTGCTGTATGTTCATCTCCGTCTTCCTCACTTAGACTCAGGTAGGAGGCGTGGCCTAAAGTTAGAAGGTGGAGTTTGTATGTGAGAAGGGGTTCAGACGAGCTGAACAGGATGCTGTTGAATTCTGAAATCTGATGCATCAGAAGGTGTTGATTCATTTTCTGTAACAGCACGGGCTCGTGCTCAGTCATTATTGTTTCTATGGTAACAGCTCATTCGCAGGAGCTTGTATGATGGATGTTCCACGTGAACAGATTAAAAAACATCAGAAAGGAGACCTTTGTGTATCATGTATGGAAGGAGTCTCCAGTGTCAGCGCCTTGTATCAGCTGGAACTTTAAGCTTTCTGATATTTCAGGACAGAAGAGTTTATACTTTATGGTTTCTTAGTAACATAAGTTTTTTTGAGAGAGAATAAGAGAGGCAGGCGAGGTAGCTGATGTAACGGAACAGGAAGTGAGATACATTTTTTTAGGAATTAATTAAAAGGATGACTGGTAGTTTTTTTTATTAATAAAAAAGGAATCATTGGCATTAAAGGAATAAAACACTTTGGCAGTAACTTTGCTGATAATTGTTGATAATTTTCCTGTCACAGCACACCACAGAATGATTTGTTCTGGTTTCAGGGTTATTAATGTTTGGGTGAGACCCATTTCCTTTAAACTAACACTTCAAACTCAAGCTCCTCCCCCCTCCTCTGGTATAGCTAAAGGTCATCGCGTTTTAGCTCCGTCCTTTGCCTTTCATGTCTGTAAGACATTTTAACCATTTCATCCCCGCACAGTGATGTGGCACACGGCTTACTTCAATGCGATGTGATCAATAACGTGCCGAGATGTTTGGCTTCGTCCTGAGAGCTGGGTTATCTCATCAGACAGCCGTGTTCCTGAATCTATAGGTCACGCTGTGTTTACTATAGCACTCCGGCGGTGCATTAGTATGGGTGAGACGGGGCTTCTGAAGCCTGCCTCTGCCTAGCAATAAGGCACCACACACACTTTGGGCTGATTTCATGGTGGAGTGTGTGAGCCACCTCCCTTATACACACACACACACTTACACACACAGAATCTTCAGTGGTGGAGATGCTTTTCTTCTCTTTTTTGAAGTCTCAAAAGGCCTCTCTGTCTTTTTCAGGCAGCTCGATTACAAAAGATATTTCTTTGAAGATTTTTTTTGGAGGAAAAATATCACAGAGAAATAAATAAAAAAGACGAAATAAAGTAAAGCCTCCGATGTCAGAAATGTGTGGAGCACCAGCGATGCTCTCCAACTTCCATTAGACTGTTGCAGTGTCACTGAGGAGGAGGTCTCAGGAGTGTGTGTGTGTGTGGGGGGGGGGGGGGATTGACCCTGACTCATTGAAGGTTGTCTGTATTGTTGGGTGTTCCCACTGAGCTTTAGTAGCTCTATGCCACACACACACACACACACACACACACATATATATATATATATATATATCATAGTCGCTCTGTATCTTTTTTATGGCCAGTTTTTTATTGTTTATTGTGATCAATGACATAAAAAGTATCATAAACCTCGAGCTGGTTTGCTTTAAAACTCAGCTGTATTTATGGCTGAATATATTTCACATTATAGCTTTCTGACATTTTTATTCAACTTTTTCTTCTACTTGGGTTATGAAGGGTTTTTTTTTTACAATGATTCCAATGACTCCTTCCTTCATGAACTGGAGAGGCCGTCACACTTGACTTTACAAGTAACAGACAGCTGATAGTCGACATCATACAGTCATCACCATACGGTCATTGTTGTTCAACTCTGCTCCATGTAGTTTCTGTCCCCATCATTAAGCAGAGTTGCCAGGTTTCAGAGAAATAAAATCTCCTGCCCAACTACATTTCCATTCCCAGCATTTGGCAGACTCCTTTATCCAGTGTGACTTACATTCATCTCATTTATACAACTGAGCGGTTGAACGTTAAGGGCTTTTCTCTAGAGCTCAGGAGTGGCAGCTTGGCAGTGCTGGGATTTGAACAGCTTAAAGTCCACACAAATGTCCTGAAACTAGCCACAATTCAGACATTGGGAAAGGGATACATGTTTCTTCTTTTGTTTCCTCAGTATTTGCATGGAAACCGAGGTCACAGTGGTGCACACGCATTTCTAACATACAGACAGAAATTCTTCACTCCATAATCTCCCTTTACCTCTCCCAATTTTTGCAACATACAATATATAGCTAAAGTATGTGCACCCCTGACCATCATACCCGTATGTACCTGTTGAACATCTCATTCCAGATGTTTCCCCCTGTGCATTTATAACGCGCTCCGCTCTGCTGTTCAGCTTCCCACTAGATGTCGGAGCGCGGCTGTGGGGATTTGTGTTCATGCAGCTACAGGAGCGTTAGTGAGGGCAGGCGCTGATGTTGGGATGTCGAGGAGGCTCCAGTTCCAGTTCATCCCAAAGGTGTTCAGTGGGGTTGAGGTCAGGGCTCTGTGCAGGACACTCCAGTTCTTACACTCCAACCTTAATCTGAACACCATGTCCTCATGGAGCTGCTTTGTGCACAGGCGCTGGGGCAGGTTTGGGCCTCTTCGTTCCAGTGAAGGGAAACTGTAACGCTACAGCACACAGAGACGCTCTGTACAATTGTATGCTTCAGACTTTGTGGTAACAGTGTTGGAAAGAACCACAAATGGGTGTGATGGTCAGGGGTGCACATACTTCTGCCCATACAGTGTATCTTACAACTGTCTACACTTACACTTTGCCTTTGTTTGTTAAAAAGCTTTAATTCCATTTATTTTGGTAGACAACAACAAACAGCTATGGAGTATTTTATAATTAATCTAGGCCAATCTGGCAACACTCTGCACCATCTGCACCTATGAACAAGCCACCACTGCACACAGGCCACGCCTCCTTCCTTCAGTAAGAATCACAGAGAGGCCACACCTACTTTCAATAAGACTGAAAGACACAGTGGCCACACCTCTTTACATCCACATGACTGACAGACACACAGGCCACGCCTCCTTCCTTCTACATGACTGACAGACACACAGGCCACGCCTCCTTCCTTCTACATGACTGACCGACACACAGGCCACGCCTCCTTCCTTCTACATGACTGACAGACACACAGGCCATGCCTCCTTCCTTCTACATGACTGACAGACACACAGGCCACGCCTCCTTCCTTCAGTGATGCTTAATTTTGTACTTCCTAAATGGAGGAAGATGTAGGAGACTATGTGTAAGAGACTATGACTATGTATTTGTGTGTATGTGTGTGTGTGTGTGTGTGTGTGTATGTGTGTGTGTGTGTGTGTGTGTGTGTGTGTGTGTGTGTGTGTGAATATGAGTGTGTGTGTATGTATGGAAAGGGAACGATTGAATGAGTCACACTTCATCCAGGTATCGATCCTCCTGTGCTCAGAAACCAAAGCTCTGGTTTCATGTCAGAACTAAAAGGAAAATCTCACACGCTTCATTTCCTGCAGTGAAACTGGATTTAGGAGTTTTAACAGCTTCTCAAGACACACAGCTAATCAAAAGTTTTTGAACCCTCTGTATTAGTTTGTTGGCAAAACTTCAAGAACTTGGTTCAGGTTCATTCCTGTAGAAACGGAAAATCTGAGTAAGAAATGGAAGACAATGTGAAAGGCGTAACTTTGTTTTATTTTATTCACTTTAAGTGTGCCTTTAACTAGCATAAACCATCAATAATGTTAATAAGGTGCCAATTCAATCCAGTGTTATTTGTGTAAAGCTTAAAAAACTGCACTGGTTCAATTAAAAAAAAAAGCAAAAGTAAATTGCATGAGACTTTTATAGTTAGACTAACAGACACCCTTTAAATTTTAAAGGTTTGGTGATAGTAAGTGGTCAAATTAGGACTTGTATTAGTATCAGTTCAGTCAGAATAATTAACACATAGCAATCACAGGTTTATAATCAAACTGTTTATTATACAACTAACGTCAACTTATGTTTTAACCAAAACTAACAGAGCTCCAAATGAACACGATACGTCAAATATTTACAGGCTTCTACCAGGAAGTTTCCCTTAAGCAAGGTAAAACAAAACCAAACACAACAGCATATTTAAATTATTAATGTGGATTTTGGAGGGACGATCCCTGAACTGAACCCAGTGCATGGTATAAAATATGACTGAAAAATACCTACAGCACAACAACTGTAATCGCACACACAAACAACTCCAGGGCATCGACAAGCGTGGATTTAAAACAATGAAAATATGTTTAGTAACTTTTGTTAGAGGTTTATTTAGATTTGTTCCAGGTTTAGTTATGAATGCCATATGGCCATATGCAGCTCTTGCTGATCAAACCTTCATCACTCCAGTGCCAACTTTAAATTAGGATAATGTGACTTCTGTAGCCGTCCCCTCGAGCCTCCATCAGGACTAATAATCCTCAACCAGGGCACTTCCCTCTGCAACGGGTCGACACGTCAGGGCTGGCCTTTAAGTCCCTTGTTGTTTGCAGAACCCCATGCAATAGCACTTCATAGATCTCTATATTAAAAACATATTTTCCATGTCTGAGCAGTTATCAGCTAAATTTGGTCTCCCTTTTATCAGATTGCTACAGATCCGGAGTAACGTCCGGAGTATAAATCCCCATTTCCCCACCTTCCCTCGGAAACACAGTTTGCCACTTACATCATGTCGCACTTGAAAGGTACCTTGACAATTTATAGACAAATTTGCTCTTTAAAAACCACCTCATTAAATGACATTAAATCTGCATGGGAGGAGGAACTGGATGAGGAAATATCAGATGAATTATGGGAAGAGGCACTCAAAAGGGTACACACTTCTGTTAGCACTCGGCACAGTCTCATTCAGTGTAGGGCTCATTAGACCGAAGTGAGTCTAAAATCTAAAATCTACATGCACAGGAACTCCCACTGTGCAATGTGTACCCGAGTCCCCTGCAAGTCACACGCTGAACCAGACCTGCGTAGTGCTGTGTGCGGTTTCCTCACCCACATTACAGTTGGCCAGAGTGCATACGGACGTAGTTGCTTTTGTCACTTTGTTGGAAAGATGAAAATGAAATAGTCTGCAGTCCTTTCTCATACTCAGTGGATTAAGGCCAATTTAAATTGTATTATGTTAGAAGAAGTGAATTATATACTTAATGGGCCTGTAAACTAATTTTATGCAATTTGTTAAATGATTACACATCCCTGCAGGGTATATATATATATACAGTATATATATATGTGTGTGTGTGTGTGTGTGTGTGTGTGTGTGTGTGTGTGTGTGTGTGTGTGTGTGTGTGTGTG
>JAQQZR010000033.1:28093786-28103975 GCA_030068235.1 Notoglanidium macrostoma | reverse complement strand
GCCTCACAGCAAGAAGGTCCTGGGTTCGATCCCCGGGTCACCCAGGGTGCCTTTCTGTGTGGAGTTTGCATGTTCGTTGCAAACGTGTAACTAAGCTATATTAGATTAAAGTTACTGACACTTATTACCCGCTTCTTCCAGACCTGCGGCGTTGTGGCTGAAGCGTCCCTGCAGCAGTGTTTGTTGTGCACGAGTCTGCTTTTACCTTCTCCAACCTTCAAAATCACGCTTCAGAACCAGAGGCAGTGTAAACTGACAAACGCGTACACTCCCTCATGTATCGCTCACACCTGTCTCACTCACCGTGTAAATTAACTATCATACATATAGGATTATTTTTGAAAAATATGCAAAAATAATTTTTTTTTTTTCCTAGACTCGTCTGAACATAAGATTTTTTTTTTTTTATATCTCGATGTAAAACGCTCACATGAGCAGGCTGGTCAGTTAGATGGTCGTAGCAGCCTGTGGCATAAACTAGTCCATAATAGTAGAGAAGGGAAAATGCAGAAAAACAAAAACATGGATGAAAGTCCATGCATTTATTCATGTTCAGTGACTGCTTTATCCTGGAAAAGTAAGCAAATGTGAGGATTTGTAGGAACAGGACAGTGATGTGGAAGCACTCAAGGTTCTGTTTAGGTTTTATCCAAAATCTCAGTGGGTCCTGGTGGCGCTTCCAGTCGGCTGATGTTGGTGGGTGGATGTCTTGAAGTAGTCCTGTCTGCTGTTGTGATCAGCTCAGTCGCTCGGGTGTAGGACATCCCAGCGCTTGTATTTGTAGCTGATGAGCTGCAGTCTGCTACAACCAGCCGTATCTACAGCTCTATTTCACTTTATATAATATTATATTTAGGTTACATCATGTCTTCAATGTTCTGCCTCTCTTGAACCCGCTGTTATGAAAATGTAAAAGCTCCCGCGCTGCCAGGCTTCCGTAGTGAGAGATCTGATCTCTAACCTGTCGATGTCTCCTTCAGTTAAAACACACCCGTATACAGCTCTGTTATGTAACATCAGGCCGCGGACGTTTCACGTCGTCAGCCCTGCTGAACTCGTCTGGCTTTCACAGAACACGTCTCGCTGAGTGTTGTGTTATTGGCAGGGAGAAAATATTCTCTTTGTAGAGGCGGTATCATTATCTTCAAGCTGTGGCTTCTTGTGTTACAAAATATAGTAATAAATAACTCACATGAATAAAAACACACTGCGTAACACATCTAGACTCGGATTTAGTAAAGCTGGTTGACTTCTGCAGGATGGGGGAAAAGGAAAAAGGGGGCGGAGACAATGCAAATAGATTCCACCTGCTTTCACACTTATTATCAAACAGGTAGCGTATGTTCTATGCCTAATCCTTCAGGAAGCATCCACAAGGTGGGCCAAGTGCATCAGCTTTTACAAAAGACGTTCGGTTACAGTGGAGTTTTGACTTTTCTGAAATGCATGCGAGTGACATCAAGCGCTTTTTACCTCCTGACCAATCAGATCGCAGGGCCCAGCAGCAGCAACTTGGCGGTGCTAGGATTTGAACTCACAACCTTCCGATCACTAGTCCAACGTCTTAACCACCGAGCTACCACAGCCTGAGTTCCTGCAGCCTGAGAGTCATTTCCAGAACCAAGTTTATGCATTAAACTAATGAATGAAAGGCAGGTATTAAATCTGCGGCAGCTCGTTTCTGCAAGACAAAGTTCTGCCATTTGCTGTCTTCATAAAGAGAACATTTATCTAAACTATTCCTTAGTATCTAAAAATAGTCAATATCTCACATTTTATATTCACACTCACACCTCTGATGCCAAGAGCATATAAAGAGGCTGGAATTCTTTCTTTTAGATTTACCTTATAAACCTTATACACTTTGTTTTTTTACTTTGACGTGATGATTTGAACAGTTTTTTGCCGCATCTCACCAATTCTAATTAGCGTCATACGTAAGAATAAACCAAGGACAAATCTCTCTCTCTCACACACCCACACACACACAGAGAGAGAGAGAGAGAAACCTCGGTTAAATATTTTATCTTCACCTTCTTTGCACACAACATCATTTAGACGATCAGTCTCTGTAAATCACAGACGAACCCCCACACCCACTAACCGCAGCTGTAATTTATCAGATTGCACACGCGTATTAGCACTTGCTTTATAAATCAGGACCATAGTGTTTTGCATTAACCATTACTTTTGGGATATTGTGTGATAAATGTCTACCAGGTTGGGGCTTTTTGTAAAAGTTTCTCAACAAGACCTAAAGACTCATCATTCTAGATGTGTTGAGAGATCTGCATGTGGGATATCATGGAGTCCGAAGCTCCTGGCTGAGCTGGGAGTTTGTGTATCTCTCCGCTAGAGCGTTTCACCTCCTTGACACCCCTGGCTACCCTCGCCTTCTGACTGGTGAACATTTGCCCTTTTAAAGTTGCCTTGGCCACCCTGTCCGTCTCATTTCCATAGTTCTCGAATCAGCAGTGCTGGAACAGGAAGCTGACACCTTGTACAGAGCACACGTTTATGAGGACTTAGGAGGATTTGCTGGATAACGTAACGACTGATTTGGCTGATTCGATGTTATCCAAAGCAATGTAGAATCAGTACAGGACACAGCCGAGCAGCTAAGGGTTGAAGGTCTCGCATAAGAACCCAACATGATGCTGCGAAGCCTTAACCAGTGAAACACCGCTCCCACATTGTTTAGCATCTTCATACGAAAACATCTACGATGTAACGCATCCTTATGCTCATCCAGGTTCAGCCTTCAAACACATGATCATTTCAAAAAATGTTACCTACTTGTTCTGTCTCGGTAAACCCGGAAAGTTTCGCGTGTGCATGAGGAGCCGCGTACATTTCCGCTAAATATTCCCTGACCTCTAGTGGCAGAAAAGTGAATAGCAGGTAAAGAGCTTCTACAACACGTCCATTATACCAGCAGAACAGAGAGTAATTACTGATTTCGATGCTCACGTGATAAAGACAGAACGCAAAGTAAAACGGTATAAAAGGAACATTTAAAGATGCCTTGAGATTATGCCTTGTTTAAAGATTTGGCTCTTTGTGAAGGAAGGAAAGTGTTTTTAACACCACCGGAAACGTTACATTGAAAGCGAGAAGTGGATCATCGGTCCATTTTGCTTGTCAAGTGCAGTTTTATTTGATCTAAGGCTTTTAGCTATGAAAAAAATCCGAAGAGAAATCGGAGAACGTTCTGGCATTTCCCGGGTTGAATGACTTGTTATAATCTTATTTTCACTGACATCGCTCACACTGTAATGCATCAAATTACCAGCAAAAATGAGGAGTTTTCATGCCATCAAATGAAAATCCATTGTTTCTATTGTAATTGGGCGAATCGAATGCACACACACACACACACACACACACACACACACACACACACTCATAAAATATGTTTTTAAATCAGATTTATATGTTTATTTAAACCAATGTCTCATAAAAGCGGCAAATAAACCGTTATTGTTTTTGCCCTACTTCATGAATCAGTATCTTCACTCCACTGTCATCTTCTTAGACCTTTTGACATGATCTGTGCCACCCGAAATCAGCAGCACTGCTGGCACTGTGCCTTTCAAAGGGAAGTGATGACCATATAAGGCAATTTGAGGATGGCTTTTTAGTTTTGCAAATGAGTGTGGCCATGTATAAGCTCATCGATTTAGAATATTTTGTATATAGGTTGGTAATTACACACACTTAGTAATTGTTCTACGCACATGCTGATAAATGAGAGCGCTGGTCTTCAATGGTCTTACCACTTCCTGCTCTCCGTTACGCTAAAGGTGGGCAGATGGGTGACAAATTCAGAAAACCACTGGTCCCTGTAAAAAAGTACAACTTTATTGGTCAATGAGGTCCACTTGGTGCTTACATGTGGAGAACGCTGTCGAACTGAAGCCTGAATATAATAAAATGTATTGGATGTTTGTTACTAATGGTAGCCTCGCTGTAGGTCACCGTAGTCGATGCGAAGTCAGAAACCACCTCATTCCTGGGTATGAAGAAAATAATGCTTCCCCATTCATAGCTTGAGATTCAAGGCTTAAAGCGGTGATAATCATAATCTCCCTTGTTGATGCTTAGCATCAGGGATCAATTCACACACAGTCAGAGGGATGGTGACAAGCTTCGCTAAACATTTCTTGCTTCAGAAAGTTCAAGCTCTAGGACAAGAAGCTACATTTTAATGCACTTTTTAATGAATAAAAGGTACACTACAGACCCCCCTCTCTTACCCCTCCCTCTCCAGGCGTGTGTTAGAGCGTACTGCGGCCGTCAGGAGCCCGGAGCGTACTTCCAACTACTTACACTCACACTCTCTTGCTGTTTCTGTCCTAAATAATAAGTACGATCCTCCATTTTTCAAAATTTGTCTCTCAGACTTGTTCTCCAGCTCCAGCGAACGCTTCTTTCTTCTTCGTTGTCGTCCTTCCGGCGCTTCCTTCCGGATTCACGTCGCTGCTTGTAAAACTGTGAAGCGTAGAAGGCGCTCTCTAGAGGTTTGTCCGTTCCGGGCTACTGTAGCGGCGCAACATGGCGGCTCCGTAGAGGCGGACCCGCCCCCTGTGTAGGTATAAAGGGCTCATTCTAAACTTACGCAAACACAACGATTTGTTGTTACAGGTAATTATACACTAATGAGGACATACTGATGAATATTGCATTCCATTTCTGCTAATAAATCCCGCTGAATCCTACATAGACCTTTATATTACACACAAGCCAGTGGGATCTTTCATTCAACGCACGAGCAGGGTAGAATAGAGGAATTTAATATGGTCAGGATGGTGATGGTTTTATCTCAGGACTGTAATCAGTAAAGGTTGTGTAGGTGGTTGATGAGTGTCTATCCGATGCATCTATTTCCACACTAAATCAGATGCATTTGAACTGAGATGGCAAGACGTAGAGATGTAGTCCTTGCGAAGGTCATGTGACGATCGTAGAAAGCTGCTGCTCCTGCTGTCGCTGGGTTTTTGGGATAGTTTAACGGTTGGTTGCTTTAATTTTTAAACTGATGCTTATGCCTGACTAATGTTCTGCTATAAAGGATATCGAACTGGCAACCTTTCCTTCCCAAAGCCGCCTCTCTAACCTTCAGGCCGTGGCTAGCTCTAGTCAGGCCTCAGAAAATGTTCCTACTACATGGAACAAAGGTTGATATGCAAATGATGACCAGTCAATCAGCCTGTAATGCCTGTTTAATATAGCAGTTTAATATAGCAAGTAGAGGCATCATCTGGCAGCTTTCTGAGCTACTCTTGAACATGTCAGCTTGTTTTTGAGCATGTTTAAGCTAGGTTTTGAGCATGTTTAAGCTAGGTTTTGAGCATGTTAGCTAGTTTTTGAGCATGTTTAAGCTAGGTTTTGAGCATGTTAGCTAGTTTTTGAGCATGTTTAAGCTAGGTTTTGAGCATGTTAGCTAATTTTTGAGCATGTTTAAGCTAGGTTTTGAGCATGTTAGCTAGTTTTTGAGCATGTTTAAGCTAGGTTTTGAGCATATTAGCTAGTTTCTGAGCATGTTAGCTACTTTTTGAGCATGTGTTGCTACTTATTGGGCATGTGTTGCTACTTATTGGGCATGTTGGCTAGTTTTGGAGAATGTGTCAGCTCCTTTTTGTGTTCGCTACTTACTGAGCATGTTTACGCTAGGTCTGAGCACGCGTTAGCTACTCTCTCCTGCTTGCCAACCGCGCCGCGTCTGCGAAACAAATGACTTGAGAGCACACACCGGTTTCACGGTTGGTTTGGAATCCAGTTTTTAATATTCAGACGAACCATAAAGAACACATTTTAAACATTTTCTCATTTTCGTTACAAAAAAAAAAAGGGGGTCACTGATAAAGGAGAGCGTCTCACTTCATTCACAGGAAAAACTAATTTGGAACAGAAGAGGAACAGCCCATCAGATATGTTTTGTATTTTCAATTTATTCCTTTTTTTTCCTCATTAAAAAAAAAAAAAAAAAAAAATTAATTCCCCACCCAAAATATATAAAATGAAATGTGTAACCAAGGTATATACAGGGCCCACTGGCCGCACTTCGCTATGGAGATTAACAAGGGGTGAGGTATACGACTGCACGGACGAACTGGGAGAAAAAAAAACAGATTGGAAATTAATAATGAAAGGAATAAAATTAAATAGAAGGTGGATGAATGCTACGACTGCTTAGAGGAACAAGCACAAGAGGCAACGTTAGCGAGGGGCGTTGCGTCCGCGTGTGCCGGTGCGTCTCTGCTTTGTTCGGGTGGTCAATATATACAAAGGACATACGTTAGCGTTAGGAATGAGGGACCGTTTCAATGCTCGCTTTTATTTGTTTAATAATAGGTACACAGTATTTATCACAAAAATATTATTTATGGTTTTTATTTACTCTTTAATTTATTGACGTCGACTCGAGAGCCAGATGCCGATACACATGCAAGTTTTGAAGTGGAACTGGAAAAGAACAGCAATGTACAAAACAATAATTACAGTTTCATCAAAATACACCTTCTTTCACTTAGCACCTCTTATTGTATTATCACTATTGTTTTTATCCTATTTAACTCAAGCACCATGGTTGATGTTTCTGTATGTCGTTTGTGTTGCACAGCACCGATCCGACTCCATCGGGGAGCTCTTTCTCTCACTCCCTTGCTCTCTCCCCTTGTTTGTCTCGCAGCTCTCCGTTCTGCCACTTCTTCTCCACGTCCTTCTCCTTCTCTTCTTCTCTTTTTGCGTTTCACGCCCTGGGTGGCATGATTTATGATCTACTCAGCAAAAAAAAAAAAAAAAAAAAACGCTTTCCTTTACATCATGACTAACATTCAAAACTTGCATGCGGCGTGAACGGAGGCTGGGGGATTCGACGGTACAATTTAAAAAAGATAAAACAAAACAAAAGTCCTTCCCTGTCAAGTTTTTTTTTTTTTTCTTGTCATCGTGATGTCGTGCTTGCTTCCGATTTTAGCCAAGGAAGCAAGCCGGACCGACTTCGAATCCGAATTTCTGATTGGGATCCCCGAAGTCGTTCAGCATGACGTCGGCGATCGGAAGCTGCTCGATTTTGGGAGTGTCGAACTGGAGGACGGTTTTTCCGTGACCTTTCCTCAACTGCAAGACAAACGGAGACAAAATTGTGCAAATTAGCATCAGCAGACAGCATCAACGCTTTCAACATCTGTCCACGCGTTACTGCACCAGTGAGTACTGAACGAGCAATATGGAAAGAATAACGCCGCGTGTGTTGTGCTGTTACAGTAAACTAATCAAGGACGGGGCGGCGTAATGAAGCTACTCTACAGCCACAAACCTGAAGTTGATTATTTTTCTACCAAAGCATGTCCTCGAATGTGTTTTATTCCTCTTATACCACAGCAATAACTTTTTTTTTTGATTAATTAATAAACGGCATGTTATATTTTTAGCCATTTATAGCTACGCACAGATTGTGGAAAATCCGCGTAACAAGTTCCCTCAGCAGCCTCTTTTAATACTCAGGAAAACTTCACAGCTTGTCGTTTGTCATGAAGGTGTTACGAAGCTCTGACACTGGAGACTCCTTCGCTAAACCTCCTGACAAACTTCAGCCAATCAACGGTGATGTTTTTAATCTGTTTGTGGTGTAATTCCGCGTACAATGAACGAACTGTTGCTATAGAAATGATAATGTACGAGAAATTCGGCATTGATATAAAGCTGTGATTTGCAGCTGGCACTACTGGCCGCGCACACCATCCGACCAATCAGAATCCAGAGTTTAGAATCCAGAAGGAGAAGTCTGCAGTCTGGCAGCCAACAAGACACGCCTACTTTACAACATGACACCCAGAATTCGGTACAATAAACAACATGTGTTAACAGCCAGCAGGCCTGCCTGAAGATCCTGGTCCAAAACCTAACCCGAGGTCTCATAAGGCGGGCGTAGTGTACAGGGTGGAGACTCCAGGATGTGGGCGTGTCCTTTCACTACTGTACGTCCACAGTTACACCTACGTGGTATAAAGAGTGAGATATAAGTGTGTGTGAGGTTGGCGTGTTTGAGACGCTTCATACCGAGCAGGTATCGGATAAGGCCTTCATGTAAGGGTTATTGTCGTAGGACATCTCCTCGTCGTTGGAGCCGAGGAAGCGTAGGGCTTTGTCGTAGTTGTCCGCCGCGGCGTCGTGCCAGCCCACGGACTGGTGGCAGATGTAGGTGAAGTTTTGCCTCACCGAGGCCGTCAGTAGTCTGAGGAACGTCATCTGCACCGAGTTTATCGAGTTGCCCTCGGCATCCACGTACGACAGCTGGTGATGGCCGGAAAGGAACGGCAACAGAGGAGGGATTAGTGCCTGAGAAACATCATTAGCAGACTGTTTTCTGTAAACTAACTCTCTCTCTCTCTCTCACACACACACACACACACACACATGAAATATTATTATGCTTTCAGGCTGTACAGAGAATGGCTTGAATGCTTGAATAGGAGTAAATATATAACGAGGCAGATGTTCTAGTTTTTTTCTCCATCCCTCCATCTCCATGCTGAACGCATTAAATATGGATACAGTGTGTGCGTGTGCGTGTGTGTGTGTGTGTGTGTGTGTGTGTGTGTGGCCCAAGCAGGCCTTTTGTACTCAAGACCTCAGGTCAGCTCATCTTAAAAAGCATTTTAAAAGCAAATCCGCTATTAGTGTGTATTTACGTTGCAGAGGAGGACAGTGAGGAGGAGTGTGTTCAGGAACCCTTTTAGCTTGGAGGAAATAAAAACAGGAAAAGAAACGGGAAAAGGAGACGAGTGTGAGTGCACTTACAAGATGACCGTGCTTGAATGAACTGTACCAGGAGCCGGGCGTCTCTTTGGGCCAGGAGGAGATGTGGACCTGCAGGAGTGCAAGATACAGAATAAACAACAAAACACTCCAAAATGGACAGGTAGATTTTTTAAAGTCTCAGGAGGCATGTTGGCATTTTCCACAGAGTGACTTATTCCAAACAGTGGAGGGTTTAGGGCTGGCCAGTAGGGAATACAATATGTGAATGTCAATTCAGTCAATCCAAAACCAATCCAAATCTGCATTAGACTTGCAGATGTATTGGTCAGGGTAATGACACTCACTCCGCCG
Source organism: Notoglanidium macrostoma (assembly GCA_030068235.1). NCBI lineage: Eukaryota > Metazoa > Chordata > Actinopteri > Siluriformes > Auchenoglanididae > Notoglanidium > Notoglanidium macrostoma. The sequence goes on along the minus strand of JAQQZR010000033.1, from coordinate 28,094,858 downwards.
GACTTCTTCTCGGGGAAGATGCAGGTCTCGCCTCCTGCTGTGAAGTTGCAGTAGACCTTGAAGGAATCTCCAGAACATCCCTGATTAGGATCGATGAAGTATTCACCTGAGGCGAACAAAACGAAGTGTCATGACACACGGAGCTTATTACCTCAGAGTTACAGGTCGGCGTTTCAGTTCATCGTTAGCAGCATTCGATATGTGGCCAGTGTGGCAGCGTGTGATGAAATTACTGAAATAACCTCTATTTCATTAGTGTCCTTGTGTTGTGTGAATGAATTAGAGCAATTAATTAATAAGAATACAGTACATTTGGCTAGCGTGTGAGTAGCGTGGGCGTGAGCTTTTAATTAACACTTTTCTGCATTTATATAACATTCACATACTGGGAAGGAAAATACATTTTGAAGGTATGAGGCAGGATGTTCCATAATCTTCATTTGAGTCATATCCTATTTTCTATTTTACATTGTTTTATTCTTTGACAAATTTTTAATCTTCTATGTAAAACACTTTGAGACTCTATTATACTGATAATAACAATAATTATTATTATTATTATTATTTAGCTGTCTAAATGACGTCTATTAAGATCCATCCGTCCATCCGTCATTTCTTCCAGCAGGCACTTATTCACTCCTCGGAGTCACTCTTTTTCTGTGGCTGAATCACAAATAGTGATTGACTGCAGTGTATTAGAGCACTACAAGTAGTCTATAACACTATGTTCTCCACCGTGTAGGGAGCGTATATAGTAAACAGGAAAGCCTGAATTGCAGGCTACAGTTAAGAAGATTCCTGTATGTGGATGAGGTGAAGATGGTGGTGTAAGAAATGCAACATCAACATAAATGAATACCAATGACAAGAAGCGAAATGAATAAAACCCCGTTTTCATGATCAGGATAGTTACATGATGTAGGTAATATGTAGCACAATATACAACTTCCAGAACAATTTCATTTAGGTTTCCTTGATAGCTGTGAATAAACAAATTATTTCTAGTAAGAACTTTTCTCCTGGTTCCTAACATTTGGGACACACCCCTGGTCATTGTCTATATATATATGTA
>JAQQZR010000033.1:28083506-28093567 GCA_030068235.1 Notoglanidium macrostoma | reverse complement strand
CTGTATATATATATATATATATATATATATATTGAGGCCAAGTACTACAATTATGGATAAGTGCATATATGGGATTCCTCAGGGTTCTATTATAGGTCCTAAGCTACTTTACATAATAAACTACTTTGTGCTTGCATCAACTTCAGATTAGCTCTCCTTCCTGTCCACTCACCATCAGGAAAGTCAGGGTGGGACAGCTGCAGGTCTTTGCAGGACCTGGCTGGGTTGTTCTGGGTGCCCATGGGGTACTTCAACCTCTCGATGTCCAGTTTAAGATTATTCAGGGAGCTGAAGATGTCCTCCATGCCCTCGCCATAATCCAGTCCCGCCTCGTCAGCCTGCATCTCGCTGGAGCGCCGTGACTTCTTAGGAGAGCGGTATGGCAGCGGCTGAATGACCTCACCCGGAGGACCCTGTGGTTTCAGGACAAGGTGACGTCAATCCTTTTTATTGTGTAATTTCTCAGCTAAAACATGACGCTGAAGAAATGAAGCTTATATACTCACAGGAGGACCGGGAGGTCCGACAACACCGTTGTCCCCCTTTTGACCAGCAGGACCCTGATCAAGACACCAGATCAGGTAAAATCAATTCTGGGTTTAAGATATTTATTACGGAAAAAAAAAGGCAAATGAAAGAAACTATACTTACGCTTGCACCCTTTGATCCCTTTGGACCTTGAGGACCCTTATGAGCAAAAAAAAAAAAACAATTAAAGAGAGAATTTCCCTACAGAATATTATAGGAGTGTAAAGTGAGACGTGAACGAGAGACTCACAGGAAGTCCAGGAGGACCAGGAGGACCTAAGGGTCCAGCAGCACCAGTGATACCCTACAGAAAAAAAGAAAGAAAGACATTTTACAAGTAGCAAAAAGATCTAAATATGCAGGGAGAGAAAACCGGAGTACTGATATGAAATCCCGAGCCACTGAGAGCGCTAAATCCCCAGCGAAGGCATTAGCGAAGGCATCAACATCCACTCCAACTGCAATGCAGGGTTAATAATGCAGAAAGATCCTCCTGCTTTTTATCTGGGATTCAGTGTGGCTTTGTTTCAGATGCATGTGTGTGTGTGTGTGTGTGTGTGTGTGTGTGTGTAATACATTGATCATTCACTAATCCATCTGTCCATCCATCCATCATTATAAAGATATTCATCTACCTCTTATTCTATTCATCCATACATCATTTAGTGCTCTGTCCATCCATGTATCTATCCATCATCATCTGTTAATCTATATACACATATATGCAAGTTGCCCATGCATCCCTCCATTCAGCTATAGAATATATAGAATAGAATATTTTCTTTCCATATACTCATCCATCCATACTTCATTAATCAATCCATAGCTCACCTAGGTATTCATCCATCCATCAGTCATCTATCTGTACATTTATCAATCACCCACATATGTATCTCTCTGTCAACCATCTATCCACCCATCCATCCAATTATCCATCCATCCAGAGATCATTTAGATATTTGTCTATCAATTTTATCCATCTATTCATCCATAGATCATCTAGCTAGTTTATTCATTCATCTATCCATTACCCACCCATCTACAGATCATCTAGCTGTTTATTTATCTGTTAACCATCTATCTATCTATCTGTCTAGGTCCATCTGTCCATTTCTCCATTCACAGATCTACCCATGTGTGTATCCATCAACCATCCAGCTATCCATCCAAAGATCACCCTACTTATCTAAAGATTTGTCAACAACAAATCATCCAGTCATCCATCCATGCATCCATTCTTCCATGGATTGCCTACTTATTTATCTATCCATCCACCCATCATATATTAATCATCCATTCATCCATCGTCTGGGTCGATCTACAGATCAATATATCTAACTACACAAAATTCATCAAGCCATTTATCCATCCATGATCTATATGTTCATCTGTTTTTTCATTCCTTCATCCAACTACTAATCATCTAGCTCTTTACCTACCCATCTTTCCATCCCTCCATAGTTCATCTATCTATTGGTCATTTAGCTATTTACCTAAGCATTTATCCATTCACAATGCATCCATCCACTCAAAGATCATCCAGCTAACAGATATTCAGTTGGGGCTAGAGCAGTAAACTGACTTCATCAGGTGACTGTAGTGGAGGTGAAGTGGAGTTTGCCGTCGGTGCAGTTAAGTAATGAGGCTGCAATCACAGTTGGGAGGAGGGATGGAGAGAAATGGAGAGAGAGAACGAGAGAGAGTAACTTACGCTATCACCCTTAGAACCAGGTGTGCCCTGAGGTCCAGGTAATCCACGGTCTCCCTTCTCTCCCTGTTCACCAGGAGGACCGATCAGCCCGATCAGACCAGGGTGACCCTGTACACACACACACACACACACACACAAATACACATGTGTAAGTGTAAGCAAGGATATTTAAGCAGCTATTAGTAGCCTTCAAACCAAATAAAAATAATTTTAGAAAAATATACTCAAGAAACCAATTTACAGCCAACCAAAAGCATTGTATGAATGATCCATGAGAATTAGCATGGCACTTCTGCTAGCACTTAGTCCAAAACAGAGTACAAGAAGATCATTAAGCAAACTTCGATTCACAGAGAATATTCTAAGACAGATTTTAGTGCTAGATTCGCATTTTTCTGCCACACAAATTGGTGTAAAAGCCTGAAGATTCCACAGCTGGAGGTTAAACAGAGCAGGGAATGGACATTAACATCAAGGTGACAGGGAGGAAAATTGGATCTCGCTCACCTTCTCACCCTTGGACCCGGGGTCACCTTTCAGGCCAGGCAGTCCAGGAGGTCCCTAAAATTGGAGAGCCAACATTGATACATCAGCTCACATACAGTAATAAGGAGGAAGAGAGAACATGCTGCAGATGAATAAGAGAGAGAAAAGATAAAGGGCAGGATGATAAAACAGGAAGAGACAGGAGAGCGGGAAAGGAAATGAGAGAAGGGCGCTCTTACCATCGGTCCAGGTGGGCCATCTTGTCCTGGTGCACCAGGAAGTCCTTGTTCGCCCTGTGAGAAGAAGAATAAATGCATTCTGTTATATCAGGGATTATTGCCTGCTGTTGTATTTCCGCCTTGCTATCGATTCGGAGGGGATGGCGAGATGATTAATCGTCCATGAAAAAGTGTGCTGAAAAGAAATGGAGGAAGAAAAAAAAATAAATGCTGCAGACACGCTTAGAGGATACTGATTACTCTCAGAGGGCCCAAGGTGCTGCCTGGAACGATCTGGATTTCTGAGAGAGAGAGAGAGAGAGATTGTGTGTGTGTGTGTGTGTGTGTGTGTGTTTGTGTGCGTGTGCGTGCATTTCCTGAGTAATTGGCTAAACTGACACTCACCACAGGACCAGGGATTCCTCTCAAACCCTCAGGACCAGGCTTTCCAGGAGGCCCCTGGGGTCCGACAGGGCCAGTTTTACCGGGTGCACCCTCGGCTCCTGCTTCACCCTTCGCAAAGACAGTGGAGGTGGAGGTGGAGTGAGATGAAATAAAAGTTTATAAACAGTTTATTAAGCTCTTTCAAACCGTTTGGAAATAATACTTGACTCTGAAACACTGATTTTGCTCACTTGGAAGCGTTAGCATGAAACCGTTTCATCCACTGTTAGCGGAATTCATTTAAAATGTCATGTCTAACTGTAACATCAGTTGTCACTTCTGCATGTAAGCCACCTAACTACCTCAGTCCTGCCTGGTAGGGTCAGAAAAAATCAGTCTTTAAATCGTTTTGCTGCTAAGCTGCATTATTGTAGCAAGAATGCATAATTAATTTCAATGTGAATAAGTCTTCAGCACCCCTAGTGGTGTTTACTTGGTCCCATTCTACATCACGCGACCGCATGTAGTAAGCAGCAGAGCCGTGTGACGGATTTGCTCTGCGCAGCAATCTGCTTGAGCGGTTCCACAAACCTTTTCCCAAAACTCGTTCCTGATCCTGAAACATCCCAACCTCGCATCGCCGTGAAGTGCGTTACATTTTACAGCTACGCAACAAATGAGAGTTTCTGGAAAGATCAGCTAGAAGGGCACTCGGAGAGCGCAGACCTCCTCCGTGGACGAGAGTCCAGTCTTCTATGATACGCAAATCTGCAGCTGCTTTGTACATCCTGATAGATTTCCACCGGAGTCATGGTGTTCCTACATTGGCTATGTTTCGTCACCGAAAATCAGTCTGCTTACAGGCCGCACAGAAAACATAAGCTGCTTGGTGGGGGTAATAAAGGATTAGTAGGGTTATTTTTTTCTCTTCCTGGTTGTTGAACTAAGTTGGGAACCAGGAATTAAATAAATAAATAAATAAATAAATACAAGCTCAGAGATCTGCTTGCCCCGGGCTATTTGTCCGGCACTGAAATGGACATAATACTATTGAGCTAATGTACCAAATAATATATTGCTTCGCTGTAGAAGTAAAAACAACACATCCCTTACAGTCCTGAAAAGCTGGTAGATTTCCAATTAGTAAGCTGATCCACGCATATGCGAACACAAAAGGCGGTATATTTCAGCCCGGACGCGCACTGTGCTATTCCACTAAGGACATTGTAGTGCTTGGAGATCCCGTCTTACCTTGGCTCCCTTCTCGCCCTGCCGGCCCTCGGCTCCGGGCGCTCCCGGGGCTCCCTGAAGAGCGGAGAAAAGACGATTACATGCGTAAGAGCGTATCCGTTTACTCACTCCTGCACATACGTGATACACAGCAGCGAATTGTCCATTCTCACATATCTGATTTAGCTCTGGGAGAAAATTGAAAAGTCAAGATAAAATATAAAGCATCGCCGTTTAATCTGATCCTAAAAATCGTTCTCCTTATCGGAAAACACAGCATTCGGGTTTTTTTTTTTTCTCGTTTCTATGATGAATGACACATTCTCTGCTTTTCAGATGAAAATCTCATGGCAAAGGAAGTGCACCCTTAACAGGTGGTGTGTATGGACTCTCGCATTGTAATAGCGACATGGATAAATAAAGCGGAGTTCTGTGAGAAGCGAGATATATGCAGATGACTCATTTTGCTTTAGACAGCAGGACGTGCTTTCATTCTGTCCTGTTCACCAGGTGAGCGTTGCTGACAGTTTGGAAAAGCATCATGGTGAACAGAACTGCTGCTCCAACTGAGGAATCATTTAGCGAGTAAAAGATCATGAGCTATAGCGTCCCGCCACACAGCGCACCGGGTCCATTTTTTCCCCCCCGTGAGCGTTTCACGCATTTCTGTCACCCGAGTGACATCACCAGCCCAGCGTCGAGCCTGGCCCTGAGCGCTCCGGCAGGGTGTGGAGATGAGGACAGGCAAATAAATTAGAAAGCACCAGGGGGGCTGTGTGAGAGCGCCGTTTCCCATCCATCACACCATGCGTCCTTATTTGTCTATTAAAATGATGAAAATGTTGTTTTCAAAAGGTGATACCAATAATTCATTGCCTGATTCTATAAAAGCCATGTGGAGTCCTGTTGTGAAAGATGATTTGCTTTATCAGACTGAATTTTATTAATCAAGCCACAGTTTTCTGAAAGTTCCAGTCGGGTCGGGTCGAACGTGGCAGCTGAACTCTCTCGGCTCCCCCAGAAGTAGGCATGATATCGTTTTCTCATCACTGTCGCTCGGGATCGATACCGAGTCGTCTCTCCGCCTGATCACGGTGGAGATGTGGGGGTGGCGGTGGCCGGAAATAAACCCCAGCTCAGGTTCTTCTCTCCGCCTCGATCACGTAAATGATGAATTATCAGCGTTCCGGTGTCTCCGAAGGAGTTCCGTTATCCGAATGAAGGATGACTCGGCTCCCGGCCGTCTCTCGTCCAAGTCAAAGACAATTTCCTCTCGCCGCTTTGAGTCTCAACCTTTTTTTAAACGTCTCCCATCAGAATAAAAGCGATAAAGCGCGTGATAACGTTGTTTCCGCTGCCTTTTAAGTTTTAACAAATCAGACAAACAGAAATTGTTGACAGGGCTGAGATTTTCACCACTCATCTAAAGATAAAGCTGAATGGAACGCGGTGAAGTTATAACAGGAAAAAGGGATGAAAATGCAGACTTACTCTTTTGCCAGGCGGTCCAGGTGGTCCAGCTTCTCCAGATGGACCAGGAGGACCCTAAAGCACAGAGCCAGAGGTTATGATCAAACAACTAGTAATGTAAAGTAAGGTTTTATTTCATCCTGGATAAAAAAGTTAGAGACAAATCCATTTTTTACTCACATGAGAAATCATCAGAATCAATATTTTTAAATATCCACATGTCTAAAAAAATGCATAGTTGTTTTTGAGCCATCGGGTTCATTATCGTATAAGTGATAACGGCCGTTTGGTGCTGTAAGTGGTAAAAAAGTGGATGCTTTACGGCTCATTTGTGTTCTCTTTACGTACGAAAATAAATACACCCATTGTATTGGATGTTGAGCAGTACATCCACTAGAGGGCAGCTCCGAGGCAAAGGTTTCTCCTCCCAGCTGTTCTGTAACGACTGTTTGTTAACATCATACAGATGTTGAAAATTTCTTACTAACTCCCACAACCTCTTCTAAAAAAGTTCCTCGTCATTTTCCGCCGATTCTTCATCGTGTCTCGCTTGAACTATTGGCTACACCGATTTTTCTGCACCGTTTTGTCTGTATCTGTTAGAAAACATGCACAAATACAGACAAAATGAAAGCAGAGTCGGGACAGAAGGCTGCGTCCTTTTCTGTATTTAACGCTGTGCCATTAAGGTCTCCGGACCACCAGGGGGTGCCATGAGTTTTAATACAGACATGCAAAAAAAAAATCACACTTTAATATCATTTGGCAAAAAGTTTTGCGTCACAGTTTAGTGAAAGGAACATTGAGATAATTTAAGACGCTTTAAAATATTACAAGGATAACGTGCGAACTGTTCCATTTTACAAAAAGTCAAAAGCTTCTTTGTACGTGCGTAAGCTCGAAACTTTTCAAAGTATGAAAATAAACAAGGAAATAAAGTTAGAGTTGGCTATCTGCAAAAATTCACAGCCAATTATCTGAAAATCAATTGAATGTGATCGAACGCTGACGTTTACACAATATTATATTCGAAGTGCATCGTGATGAAAAGCACACAGTGATGAAGAGCTGAAAGGAATTTACGGAGTCACTCGGCTGTGTGATAGAGCCGTATAAAGCTCTAATCAGAGAAGAGAGCTCGCACAGTTCAGTCTGAAGGTTTCATAGCACTACAAATCTCTTCTCATTAAACTTTAATAAGACTGCAGGGTGGAGATAGGGCGCTGCATTAAAGTCGGCCGCACAATGCATGAGCCGACACGCCGATCCGTAAAAACACAGCCTCCGAAACCTTCTCCTCACCGGAAGGTAAATTAAAGCTTTTCTTCATGGCCTGGGAATCTAAATTGCATTCATAAATGATAAGAAGGATCGCAATTTATAGAGGCCGGTGAAATACGAGAAAATCTGTCCTTCTTATTTCCTAATTATATTTCACTTCATTTATTATTGTATATGGATGTGATGTTAGGCAGGGAACAGCTCTACGACACTGTTGATTAAAATTTATAATAAGATTAAATAAGAAATCTTTTAAGCATATACCCATATAAAATCCCACCAAGACCAGGCAGAGCCAGGCTTCCAGGTTTGTGTAATAGCAACAGCACTCTCTAGAGGGCGACGCCCACTTTTGCGCCAAACTTCGGCCATTGTCGTTTATTCTTCAGTGTGACGCGTGGATTTATATTTTTATATTACTGACGAATCTTGAATTAATGGATTAAATTCTGTTCATGTTTCATAAGTGACCAGTAAAGCCAGGTTTTGGCTACTTACATGCAGACCAGATTCACCATCTTCTCCCTTGTCTCCTGGCACACCATCAATTCCCTAGCAGGGTGAGATCAGTGTGGATTAGATAAGGATGGACTTGTAACTTCTGAACAAATTATACATTTTAAATTTCTTATTAATTCAAATCCGTTTGCAGACAAAATGCAGATTTATAGATGTATATAACTCAATACTCACAGCAACACCAGGCTCACCGGGAGGTCCAGGGTCTCCAGGGAAGCCAACGGGACCCTACGGCAACAAATCAACAGGATACGGTCAGCGCAGCAGAATTAATATTGTGGAGTATACTATTATACGCAAAGGACAAACGATGAATCTGTTACAATGATAAAGAGAAATGTCATCAGATATTAACTTCATGTTTTAAAAAAAAAACTCAAAAGTTTTTTGAGAATGATTTGGATAGTTATTACTATTATTAGCATCCGTTTGCAGCTGTTAGCCACAATTTACAATATACAGGGAGGCTACAAACCTAGATATTTCTGCTATATTAGTCCATGAACAGTATTCCATTAGGATATCCAGCAATGATGCACTTACAGGATTTCCCTTAGGGCCGTCATCTCCAGGTGGTCCTTTAGGTCCAGCAGGTCCTGCAGATCCAGGTGGTCCTGCTTCACCCTTCTCTCCTCTCTCACCCTTGGGGCCCTGCAGATCAAATCACAAACATGAGTGGACCTGAAGCATGAGCGGACCAAAGAACTATCTATCGAGTACTAAGAACGCACATCCATGACATCAGCACGAATCAGAAATATGAGTGAATCGAACACACATTCCTGAGGTACGCCGCATAATCAGAAAACAAATGGACCAAATGCACATCCCTAAGGTTCAACTTAAATCAGAAATCAACTTAAACCATAAATCATGTCTCTGAGGTACATTGTACAATAAAAAAGAGAACAAATACAAGTTGACCAAACACACATCCCTGAGGTACGCCAGAAAAATGCAGTAGAACGCCATGAAACAGAAACATGAGTGGACTGAACGTACAGCCCTGAGGTACGCCTTTAATCACAAATATGAGTAACCTGAACTTATTTCCTTGAGGTACTCCATAAAATCAGAAAGTAAATTGTCTAAATGCGCATCCCTGAGGTACACCGTGAATCCCTGAGGTGTGCTGTAAATCCCTGAGGTACGCCACAAACCAGAATTAAGAGTGAACTGAACTCACATCTCTGAGGTGTGGCATAAATCAAAAATGAAAATGGACCATACTGATGTCCCTGAGGTACGCCATAAATCAGAAACCTAAATGGACTCAAAAAACATTCCGTCTCAAATCTGATTGCAAATCTGAAATAAAGGGGAGGTCCATCCCTCAGTCACGCCTTTGAATAGCTACAAAAGAAATTATATTTTTCGGGCTGACTGATGTACAAAAGTCTTACAAGAAAGAAATAATTTGCACTAAAGGTACATTTTCTGAAGATTTATTTAAAAAAAGAATACCTGGTTTTTCTTCCTCACATAGTTAAAAGCACACACACACGCACACACACAAACTCACACACACACACACTCACACTCACACTCTCTCACACACACTCTCTCTCACACACACACACACACACACACACACTCTCACACACTCACACAGGCCACTTACTCCTGTTCCAGGCTCTCCAGGAGGTCCAGGATTGCCGGCTTCACCTTGCTCTCCCTGTAAGAGATTTCACTGGTTAAAAGCTTCACCATGGTAACCAAAAGCACATCCATGGCACCGTTTGTCAAAAAAGCAGAGTAATTAAACATGACATCAACATGCCCAAAATAACACTGGCAGCAGTCGAGAAGTTGTCGCTTTATTTCCGTGGGTAAAGGTGAGCTGAAGCGGTCATCTCTCCATCAGTCTATTCTTAGATCTCTCAGGAGGAGAAACGTCCTGAAGGTCTCACGCCAGAGTTATCACATCCGCCCAATTAAATACTGATACTGAGGCCTGACGAATAACAACACACTAAATAACCCGGAACCCACGTATCCAGGAAGAGGAACTGTCACTTACCTTCTCTCCCACTGCGCCCATGCCTCCAATACCACCGGGTGGGCCTTGTGGTCCCTGAAACACAACATCAGATTAATCAGACAGGTCTTTACTGTAGTAGCAGCACTACTGCAGGAGTGTACGGCTCCTGGAGAGGTGTGTACGGCTCCTGGAGAGGTGTGTACGGCTCCTGGAGAGGTGTGTACGGCTCCTGGAGAGGTGTGTACGGCTCCTG
>JAQQZR010000033.1:28065455-28081051 GCA_030068235.1 Notoglanidium macrostoma | reverse complement strand
CTCTCTCTCTCTCTCTCTCTCTCTCTCTCTCTCTCTCTCTCTCACACACACACACACACACACACACACACACACACGCACACACACATATACACACATATTCAACATCTCTGAAAATCTCTCTCTCTCTCACACACACACACACACATATTCAGGATCTCAGAAAATGTCGGTCATATAAAGTTGAACTGTATGTGCTAGGATACAACTAGGATACCCTCTGAGATTGTAAAATAATAAATATGCAAGAAACAAATCAGAAAATGATGAGAAACAAAATTTGGAAAACAGTGTTTATTTGTCAAACACTACATCGACTACAAAGACTGCATTTGGTACTTTTCACAATTCTACAAAGAGACGTATTTTGCTTTTCGCACTTGTTGCAAAGTATTGAAAATATGAATATTAAAACTGCGGATGCTGAAAAACCCCCTGTTCTCGATATCGACCCGATCAATATCAAGGTTATCATCGTTTTACACCCAGGACCAACCCGGACATCGGTAACTTTATATCTAAAATCTAACATACATGGACATTAAATAATTTCCCTCATCTAATATCATGTAGAAATATTTCAAAAGGAAAACGTGGATCTGGATCCAGCTAAAAATGATATATGATGTGAGGACTGAAATGTTACATGTTTGGATGTACAGGAGGAAAATATTTTCCTTTTTTTGTTTGTTCAGGAAAAAGTCATTACAGACAAATTACTATCATCAGATAAGTACGCTGGAAAGGTTTTATGAGAAAAAGAGAAAGCAAACCTCAATTATCATCACGTTGATGATGCTCCGTAACAGCGTTATAAATGTTACTTTACCCATGATGCCGTTCACTACCTGTGTCGAATTAGACCTTGCTTCATGTGCACGTACAGAGAGCGATGCAGCGGCGCTTTAGTCCTTTAGTCCTTCTTTCCGAGATGATTACTGCTCGTAAATCCCTGACTGCTTAGCCGCACTGCATTGTGGGACTCCGAGTCCGGCATTTGCACCAACATCACTACTTTTACTGGACACATTAATGTGATGTTCCTCAAAAATACTGAAGGAGAAAAGAAGCTCTTGTTGTTTTGTTTAAGGTGCAAACCGTAAAAAAGTCTTTACTCCTTACGTGTCAGATCACGTTCCTTCTGTTGAACACAACTGTATTAGCTGACCGTGCTAGCAATAATGATAACAACGTCCATGTAGGACGTCTGCATGGCTAAAGTCTCACGGGAATAAAGGAAATACAGCAGCAACCAACAACGAGACTCATTGCAGATATTTCAATACTAACATATTTCCTTTAAGATAAGATCGATAATTGAGAATTTGTTATTTTGTAATCGCTATTTGAGATCGTGACGCTAATCGCCGTGCCAAAGCTGCTTTAAAGCTAAAGACTGGCGATTCTATTTGGACACAAACCTGCCACATACGCCATACTTTAAAAACCATTGTACAAAAGTACGAACTATATGTTTCATTTTTAATCACACCGATTGTGATAAAGCAATTCTATAAAAAAAGAAAAGCAAGCACTTACCTTTTAGTTCCCTTTAAGGGATTCTTCTGGATGTTTGCAGTGTGTGTGTGTGTGTGTGTGTGTTGGGTGTTATGTGAATAATTAATAAGCTGATAAAATGGGATGTACTGCAGAATATACAGTATGCGTTTTTAAGAAGGAAAAGTGACTCACGGTCGTTGCAGTGCATGCCGGTGAAGGAGGTCATGGAGCAGTCGCAGGTGTAGTTCTCCCACTGCTGGATGCAGACGCCCATGTTGGCGCAGGAGTCCTCCTGACACGTGGTGCTAGGACCTACGGCGGCAGAGCACAGGGCTGTAACAGCGGGGCAGAGCAGCCGGCGGCGAGCCGTTAGGTGCCATGCAGGTATGCACTTCAAGTTGGCATGCAGTCAAGGTTAGTATCAAAGATTCTCACAAACAAATCAAACTGAGCCTTGGCATTCTCTCCGAGGAGGTTTTAGTAACAAGATAGACAAAACACAGCGCTGCGGACATTCCCGAACGTGGCTTCAGACGGGGCGAGTGGGGGGGTCGGGTGGGAGGGGTTATCACACACAGGCAGAACTCGCCAGGGGTCACCACGTACAGACAGAGTTAATAATAAATCAACAGTGTATGTAGCGATTCAGTGCCTACAGAGCAACTAGGAGTGTGATTTATTCACTAGAGTAAAAAAGACAAATGATATTATGTCAAAAAATAACTGTGGAAACTTTGTGATTAAAGCTGCGATTGGCAAGTTTTTTGTTTTTTTTTTCTCGTCCAAAATTCATCCATAATTATAATAACAAATTGCAGCAATCCACGTGAACGAGTCTTGGTTTTTCGATGGCTTCTATGTAGATCTTTTTTCTCTTTTTCTGGCCCAGAAAAAAGGCACTTATGTTATTTGAATTTCCCAAAAATGCTTCAAACAAAGAACTTCCACAGATTACCATGAACTCCTAAGCATCTGACACATTTTCTTCACTGTTGTAAAGCAAAAGGTCAGGAAAAAAAAAACCCTTGGTGAACATTAGTAACTGCAAGTGCACTGTGATTAAAGGTGCAGTGGGTACATTTTGTTGTCAAAAAACAAAATTCCAAAACAAAAGGAAAAGGAAAAACAGCAAGCAATCACTTCTCAGTATTTCAATGTCTATTATTATATATGTATCGTAGATCTTTGTGGAGCTTTTTTGCATTCATTTGCATTTTTCTGGCCCAGAAAGATGTCTATAGAATTATACTTTGCCAACAAGAATAAAATAAAAATGCTCCAAACAAAGAAATTCCATAGATTTCCATTCATTACTAACTGAGAGTTCTGACACATATATTCTTCATTACACTAAACGTAAAAGGCATTTTTATTAAAACGTAAACATTAATAACTGCAAGTAAATTATGATTAAAGGTGCAGTTAGTAGTTTTAGCTGTCAATAATTCAAAAATCAATAATTCTAGAACTGACTGATTCTTAGTTTTTCATTGCTTGCTAAGCATTGAGTACCTTTTTTTTTGCCACTTGCTTTCAGTTCCATGGCCTGGGAAAGACGCTTACAATATAATTCTTACAAAAACAACAACAACAACACCAAAAAAAAAGAAGAAAATCTTCAAAAATTTAAATAATTAAACAGACTGTCTTGAATGATTAAGAATCACAGGATTTCTTTTCTACATGTAGAAGTCCACTTGTCTTAAAGAAGGTTGCGATGTAATTTTATCTGAATAATTTTGACAAGAAAAATCTACATACTGCACCTTTAAGTGCTCTCAGCACGACACTTGTGTTAAACAGGGTTAATCACACACAAACAGGTAGAAAACAATAATGCCAAAAGTGCAGTTCTCGTGTAATGCGTAGTGCAATCGAAGATGTTATGTTACAACATAAAATGATTCACCCCTAAATGAATTAGAATTGAAAATCAGCCCTCAAGAACCAAACAAAACAAACGAAAACAAAACAAAACTGGCAGAAAATACATAAGAAATGTTTGCAATGTTGAACAGAATAAACAAACTATCCACCTGAATAAGTAACTAAAATTCATTTTAAAGAATAAAAAGAAGAAAGATCATTTAAAAAAGAAATTAATTAATAAAGCGATAACAAAAATAGTGCGATTAAATAATAAACAAATATTTAATAAAAAAAAAAAAAAAGGAAATAAAAAAGACAGATATATTATCTGAAATAGCGGCTCCATTTCAGTCCAAATGTTCCGGTTAGTTAATTTGTTGATTTTTCTTTTTTAGTCTCAAAAGTCACAAATTTTCAATATCGTGACACTTTAATGCGAAGTGCATCAAACTAATATAAGGTGGGCTTTGAATTTTTCATCAAAGTGGAATTATTAGAATTTCAGCCTTAAACGTTTGTTCTGATTTGGTGATGTTTATTGATGGTGAGCAGAAACCCACGACTCTGATGTGCATAAATGGGGACCAGGACGAGATCCAGCAAACAAACATCTGGCGGCGTAATTACACACAATCGTCCGATGTTTTATTTACGCAACCTCGCAGCTGCTGTCGTTCTTTGCATCTCTCTCTCTTTTGGTTGGAAGAAGTGAACCATTTTATACCAAGACATTGTTACAGTGAAGCGAGACAGCTTTATGTCTGGGTGTTGAAAAACAAATTCAATAAACTTAAATGAAATAAAAAATAATATAAATCGACACGATACATCACACAGAGCAGCTTTTGAGCCAAAGCTCAGAATGGAGAGGGAACCGTCTACCTTGCAGGTCTGCTTTGGCGAAACCAACTTTGTTAGCGAAAGAAAAAACAGAAACAAAAGCGAGAAAAGACAGTCAAACAGGTTAGTAGGTGGTCAATGACTTTCGTTAATAAAGCGAGCGCTTTACTAACAGGCATGCTCTACCATTCTTAGGAAGGGGTTTGCATTAAAGACTACGCTAACGATGGGTTAGGGATGATGGGTTGGTACTACATGGCTGGAAGGAGACCGTATGGCGTCAGTGTGACGGGACGAGACGCGACACGGTGTCCCAAATGTCTACTGATGTTAAATAACACAAAAACCATAGCATAGAGGAAAAAGTGGCTACGCCTTTAAGGCAGGACACTACAGGCTGACATGTTGGTTAAGAATTTTGGATAAATTCCCATCTGACCTGTAAAAACCCCCAACTCAAAACAGAATTATCTTCAACCAAGCAAGTTTCAAGAAGGCTTCAAGCTCCGCCCACTTCACAAAGTTATTATATTCATCATTATAAACCTAATTCACCTCCTGGACCGTACCAAACTGTATGTTTAACATTTTTTTTAACTCATTTTGGTAATAGCACATATTTACAGCTGAGAATTTTTTATACGTTTGTTTTCTCTGTTTTCAACTTTATTTTAAGTACGCAAATGTTGTCGAAATAAATGTAACTTGAAATCAATAATGAGACGTGTTCATTTCTTTTATAAACCACATAAACAACAATAAATTGAATGAAAAAATTTCAAACCATCAAATTCAGATTTAATCAAATGTTCACTCCATTCTCTAATGAGCAGCAGATAAATGAACAGATTAATGTCAGATTTTGTCTCGGAGAAAGAAAAAATCATAAAAATATTTAAGAACATAAAAGTATTTAATACCATAAAAACACGTATAAAAACAGGTCTCATGGTTGAACAATAAAGAATTATTTTTTTTAAACCAGCCATTTATGTTTATGTAATAAAAAAAAAAAAAATTTTTTTATGAAACCCTTTGTTTTGTTTTGTTTTAAACTCTTTTAGCCTTATGAAGTATGCCAATTGACACTAAATATTTACCAAAAAAATATAGTTTTATCAAAAAATTCTGATTTTACAATGACAAAAACCTAAAAATACATGTAAAATGTATAAATAAAAAAAACCCCTATTAATATCTGGTGCTTTCATGCTTAAACCATAAACAAATTAAATTAACCGAACTATTTATTAATGTCGTTCTTTTTTTTTGTTTTAAACTTCTGTTTGGTTTGCAGGTTTACTCATATTGAATTAGACAATACAAAAGTTTTTTATTTTTTGAAAAATTAAGAATATCAGCAGTCGACATGCAAAACGCTCCGCATCTAGTGTAAGATGAACAAACAAATAAATAAATGAATAAAAATATTTAAAATGACCCTGTTTGCCTGTAGTGTCTGGCCTTAAATAAAATCTGATAACTGCGACATCTGCAGCAGAAGCAGCATGAATATTTTCAAAAAATGAAATGACCATTTCTCAAACAAACATCATTTTGGGATGAGCTGTTAGGATGACAGAGAAGGGACATTCCTGTACACAGTCGACAATTTATCCATTAAAGAATGAACTTCCTTCCTGTTTCCTGTTTTTATTTTTCATTCTTTCCCATTTCCACCTCTTCCCTCTGTCCTTCCTTCTTTCCTTCCTTCCTAAGCGCTGGTGCATCATTGCCATCTAGTGAATGGAAAGCCCCATTACAACATGGCGCACATTCACCGATTCCAAAAAACAAACAAACAAACAAATAAAGAACTTAATCAGCCACGTTCAACCAAAAACCATTCTCAGATTCATTCTCTTAAAGTCCTCTCAGGTGCACATTCAGGCTCGATCATGCTCGCCACTTTAGAGAAAAGCCTACTCACGTTCGCTTTTCGATGCTGTGCAGGAGAGATAAACATAAAAAACACGCACCCACACACACACACACACACACACACGCACGCACGCACGCACGCACACGCACACAGAAGGCGCTCGTCACGTATGAAATGCAACATAGCAGAGATGGTAGTGTGTGTGTGGAGCGGATAAAGCTGCCAGCGGTGCGTTTTTTAATGGAAATGAAAATGATCTCACCCACAATCATTACATCATTACAATGAAAGTACAAGAAAATTATAGGGCAAAGGATGTTTCATGTCAGCTTGCAATTTATATATCAGTCTTTAAAACATAAATAGCTTAACTTCCTTCAGAAAAGCCTCAACTTAACTGCATAAACATATGTTAAAAATCACAAAAAATAAAATCTAGTCAGTCATCTACCTCTCATACAAATATATATACATATATTTATATATACATTATATATATATTTGTGCTTTTTTTTTCTTTTAACCCATTAAAATCCCAGATTAATATCCAGTCAGAGTCAGAAAACATATTTACGTATTACAGTAATTCCTTTACATTATTAACTAACTAAAGCAAGACCAAATGAAAGCTCTGGGAGTTTAAGTGGTCAAATCATCAAGAGTTTGTCCAGTTACAACAAAACACAAAACAATTCAGGAGGACAGTGTTTTATTTGGGTTTTTTTCTGTGAAGAGTTGAAAAATGTGACATGATGAACATGTGATGGATTTTTTTTTTTGTCAAACACAAATCAGTGCAAATTTCCAAATAAAAGCAATGAAATGGTAAATGAGATGTTCCATAGAGAGAGAGAGAGAGAGAGAGAGAGAGAGAGGGAGAGAGAAAGAGAGAGAGAGGGAGAGAGAGAGAGAGAAAGAGAGAGAGAGAGAGAGAGAGAGAGGGAGAGAGTGAGAGGGAGAGAGAGGGAGAGAGAGGGAGGTTTCATCTCATTTCTTCACCACTCTGCTCTTACGTGAAACGGCTTTAAAGCGGATTTTAAGGCTATTTAAGCCCATTTTCTGCCTCCCGCTGCTTTTTCCGTGCTCTTGGTGGGCAGAGAATTGACCTGAAGACACTACTAAAGCTTTTCCACCCACTACAGAGCGCTGGGGTTTGTGCAAACGCACCACGCACACGTCCCACAGCTAAAGCCCCGCCTCAGGAAGCTTCACGATTGCTCCTGTCTTTTCATCCTCTGCCACTCTTTCTCTTTAAGCTATCATTTTAGAACAATGACGTTTCGATCTTAAATAATCTCCGGCTAAAATTCAGGGTTGCGCAAAATCTAGTCTGAAAGGTAGCTCCTAGTCCGAGGTTGCCTGAGCTGTGATTCTCGCCCAGGGGCGGGGCGACACGGCAAAAGCACCGTCTCACATATTCACAAACATCTCTGCCTACGTCATATGTGTATATAATATAATCGTGGTTATTTTAGCTCAAGAATTTAACTTTTTCCATAAATAAAGGACTTCAAACTGAATTTCAATAATAAATAAAATGTAAGAACAAAATGTTTAACCGCTGCTTTTGACGAGGTGCACTTTCTATTGAAATCGATGGCGTTATACGATGATGTCGCGCGGCCCTGCACTCGCCCTCACATTGCTCGCTTGGTCTTCGCCGTCTCTCCGTCTCCACCTGACGTCTAATTCTGTGTGATATTTACACTCCGGATGCCGAGGGGATTCTCACATAACGCCCTCACGGACAAAAAAATAAATAAAATCGCTCTTTAAGGCCAGCAGAGACCAAGTGTGGTCGAAAAAAGTGTCCTAATGCGTACTGGAGCGCGTCGGCACTCAGAGTAATTACAGGAGGCAGATTACAGCCAATTAAAGCTGAGTCGAGTCGAACGCTGTGGTGGCCGTCGATGTAGTCGATCTAATTTCACTGTGGTGGTGATTCCACTTCACGCAGGCGAGCGCGTAATTCCTTTCATGATGAATTGAGAGACTGGATCTGCTCACAGCTGCCTAGTTTATTATCATCATCACTGAGAAAGGCAGAGATACATAGTAAACGTTGACAGAGTGCTGGTTTATAATAAAAGATATCAAGCAGCCGAGAGAGGATTTCCTCAGCGCAGACTTCTCTTACAAGATGCAATTTACACACCATCAAAACCAAATAATACAGAAATTAATAAGCTATTGATCACTGATTACATTTCTTTATCACTGTGCATGTGTAATAACACTTACCTGTTTTATTCACTTCCCTTATACGCTATTGTGCTCAGCGTCCTAAAGCCAGGTGTGTGTGTGTGTGTGTGTGTGTGTGTGTGTGTGTGTGTGTGTGTGTGTGTGTTGGATTGACAGGTGTATGCGCTCACCTGCAGGCCGATGGGACCGGGTGCTCCTGGGAATCCTCTCGGCCCTTCGTCTCCTTTCTGTCCGAACATTCCCTGCTGTCCCCGAGGACCGGGCTCTCCGTCCGCTCCCTGCACACACACAAATCAGCCGCATGTTTAGTTAGCCATTAGCAACACGGTAACTGGTCTAAAGAGAAAAGTACAATACGATGTTAGCTGCTAACACTGTGGAGTTACTCTACAGGAACGCTACAAGGACTTTAGATGTTCGTTATAATTCCATAATACTGAAATCGCTTCTTATTTATCACCACAAACTAACCAATATGGAAGCAAAATCATTTGATTAAATTTGCAGTCCATAAATGTGTGTCCTCATTAGATATAAAACGCAAGGTCCTGCTCATTTAAAACTAATACGCCTTTTTTGTCAATCGATATTTCACTAATACGTGACGCGTCGCATCACGTCAGGTACGAAGTCACAGTTTGGGTGATCCGAGTTCTGCGTATGTTCAGACTCCTGCTTCAATAAGCTCCATTCTGATATCAGGTTTAGTACTGTATCATGTGCACATGTCACCATAGCAACAGTTATGGTTTGTTTATTAGGAGGGCCTGGGAAAACTCCGCTGGAATATTATTGTAGAATATTTAAATGAGGACTCCATGACGCAGTAACACTCACTGACACCAGGATTTCCTAAAAATAAGCACGGCTTTATAGCGAAGAAATGCAGCTTTATCTGTCAAAACTGGAGTAACAGCTTGGATTCTCAGTTCTGTTGAAGGATCAGGACGATAAAGGATTCAGTTCAACTGATTTTCGGCAAAATTGACACCATGGACAATTCCACCTACAGCACTTTCCTGGCCACAGCGCAGCGCTAACCTGCGCGACTGAACACCTGACCTGGTGTGACATTTCTATCAGTGTTGATGTGCCCAGACGTCACAGGCTGTAGTGACGAGTCGAACTGAAGAGATTTGTTTCAGAAATCTGATCGATTCACGAAAATCACGACTCATTCATTTTTGTAACTGTGCATGGCTCCACATGATTAAACATTCTTTAACGTGAATATGAGTGTGTTTAGATTGTAACTCTGTGTGTGTGTGTGTGTGTGTGTGTATGAATAAACGGCTCTGCTTACCGCAGGTCCTGGTGCTCCGACTGGTCCCTGCAGACCTGCTGGACCTGGAGGACCCTGGGGAAGAAAGCCACGACGTCATATCTCAAAAATTAAACCTTTATTAATTACATGCTAAAGAAGAAGTTCTATTATTGTTACAGCCGTTACTTATTATTATTAGATGTGTTACTATTATAATATAATATAATATTTATAATACACGTTGCCTATATAAACTGCACAAAACAGAAATCTAAACAAAAAAAAAAGTAATTAACCAGTAGTTCTATTTTCTATTTTTATTTTATATAATTATTTAGAATTCTAAAAATGTTTCAACAACATTTATATTATGATTAGTAACAGAAAATATAATGATAATGATAATAATAATAATAATAATAAGAAGAAGAAGAAGGGTCACTTCTCACATGCAATGCACTGCAAAAAATAAACTTATTAAATACAAAAAAAAATTTAATGATTCATTCAGATAAGAACAAATAATTAACCAGCCTTAAAATAAGAACCAAAATTAAGTAAAAAAAAAAAAAAAAAAAAAACCCACATCTATTAATAAAAGATAGAAAAAAGAACAAAAAATAAATTAACAGTGGTGAAAAAAGAAACAAAATTAAATATTGTTCATAAAATGCATAGAAATGAAAATAAAGAGTCAAAAAAATGAAAAGAAGTGAAATGAGAAGTGAGTCATGTGGAAGAAGTGCAGCGTGAACTCTCACCTGTTCTCCTTTATCACCTTTACTTCCTTTCTGTCCTGGTTCTCCTATTTCACCCTGAAACACACACACACACACACACACACACGCGCACACTCAGTGAACAGAGTGATGTTATTATCTACACTCGGGTTCGTGCTGTGCGCTTTCTTACACCTATTAAAGTGCAATGGATGACTTCTATCAAGACTTTTATTCTCAATTTAACAAAATTCAAAGTATCCCTCGATCCAGCCGTTACAGATGTTAGAGAATACAGGTGCAGTTACTCAGGACTGATCAGATCACGTGTTTCAGACACAAATACAGACAGGAGGAAGAGGAGCACTGTTCACTTTTTTAAGTATTTTTAAGCAAAGCGAGCGAGTGGCCAGGTATAAAGCTCACCCGAGGCCCGAAGACCCGAGGCCCGGAGTAGGAATTCTGAGTCGGAGCATTTTCCTCGGTTTTCCTGGTCGGAGGTTGTGAGTTATGACCTTTAGTCGAATGCAGTTCCAGATGTGCCGCTGCGTTATAGCCCTCATCACTACAGTACTGTTGCTTTCCTTTTATTCTAACACTCCTCTTATCACGCCTTACTTCTTCTTTTGCACTTTCTTTACATTTTCTTTAAGTGTTGTTTTTCTTTTCGCTTACAACTCTCCTGTGCTTTCTCCCAGTTCGTCCTGATTGTTTTCCACACGCTATAAAGCGCTCAGAGCTTCAGTGTACGTATATACAAGTCCAGTATAATGAGTTCTTACTGGCTGAGAAATAATACAGGACGTGATAAACGTTCGGTCCCTCGTGCACGACTCTAACGAGACGTAGATCTGCCAGAGCCGCCGTCGCTGATGATGATGGATACGACGCGGGAGACGGATGTGTGCTGCATATGGACCAGTGTTTGTGCGTTGTGATGAAGATTGATCACGGGCGGAGCCGATACGGCATCTGAATTAAATAAAACCCTAGTACCGTCTTTCATTTTTTATCTTTTCTAACCTTATCACCGTCCTCTCCGGGTGGCCCCTGGGGGCCGGCTGGGCCTGGGAGACCGACTGGACCTTGGACTCCATCGCGGCCGGAGGGACCCGATGGTCCTTTCTCACCCTAAACACACACACACACACACACACACACACACACACATGTATATTACAAACAGTACATAATAATGGATACATGTGCCATTCTTCAATAAATAAAAATATATAAGAGGAATCAAACACTTGCACAGGACAAACACGGGACATGCTTATGTAGGAAATAATCAATCAGCATTATTATTATGTAGGAAATAATCAATCATCACATCACTCCACCCTGACTTTGATGATTTTCCTATGGCAGCACACCCTGTCATGTTTTATTCCTTGCATAAGTACAAATATTTTCATTCATGTAAAATAAAACACGGCAAAAAATGATTACATCCCAGTACTTACAGGAGCACCTTTCTCTCCAGCAGGTCCCGGGGGTCCCTGAGGTCCACCTCGGCCAGGTAAACCAATCGGACCTGCAGGACCGGCAGCTCCACGCTCACCAGGTGAGCCCTAAACACACCAAACATCCAACAGGTAAACCTCAACTGAGGAAGAACATCTCGACTGAAGAATATCGCCGCTCTGAGAACGTGACCTTGAATGTAAAATAAGGTACTAAGTGTACCTTGCCAAGTCATTGAGCCTGTAGGTTTTTCTTTAGTACCTTATTGGTCACCTCAAAGCATACATAAAGTGACCTTTATAAAAAGGGATTTAAGGTACATTCATAGAACATTAGAGTAAAACTTTGAACATGTCTAGATAAAACATGCACCTCTTCAGAGTACCACCAGTTCAGATACAGTTCAGTCCCGTTCCTCTGTTTGAGTACCGTTGGTCTTAATCGATTGGTACCTTGACCTAACTGGAGCAGCTCCGCTTTGGCACTGGTTCTGCTGAGATCTGAACTCGTGCACTGATGACATTATTATTTTGGACTCTTAAAGACTCTTGGCGTCTTTCCTACCAGCGATGCCAAGCACTCGGAACTGAATTACGTACTCTATACGCAAGGCCGATGAGGGAAAATTAAAGCTCAGGTGGTGTTCTAAAGCAGTGTTGGCTTTCATCACTCTGGTTCGTGCTCTGGAAAGAAATGCCTCACAAAACAAACAAACAAACACAACAAAAAAGCCTGGGATGTTGTGGCGGGAGCTTCGTGTCAGTTTGCACGCTGCCCGTTCAACAGTGAGGTCTGAGGAAGTAAACACGACGCGTTAATGAGTGAACAGCTGGTATTTAATTGATGTTTTTAAACAGTCATGCTTTGAGAAATTCCTCACAGTTCGTCCTAAAAAGTCCGTGAACATGACCAAATTCAAAATGGAAGCTAAAATGTAAATAAATACGTAAAGCGATCCGATCGCTGAGCCTGATAATTTAGTGTATGAGAACAAGACTGGACCCAGGACTGAGCCTTGGGGAACCCCATAGTGAGGCTATTAGATTGTAACATGGGTTTCTCCTTTTGTTTTGCATTTTTGAGGGTTTTTTTTACACTAGGAGTGTCCATAAAAGGCCTGATAAAGACTCTGATCCAGTTCACCAAATTTCAAATCCATGTTAAATTCAATTTAAATGTCTTGTGGAACAAAACTGATTGAAAGATGAGAAAAACCATTTGTCCACTAGGGGGCAAAACAGACGAATAAACTCAAGGCTATACCTCGGCTACTGACAAAATATACTAATGATGTGATTCTTTTTGAGCAAGCTGAAGATTTATTAAATTTTTTTTAATTTAGGAAATTCGCAAATTTTCAGTAAATCACAAATTTTATGTTTTTTTTTGTTCCTTTCAGATAAATTCTCATAAATCAACGTGTCTCAGAGGAGTTGTTGATTTGTTATTGGTCTACAAGTGGTCTGTTTCTCATTAAGTAAAATAGTTTGATTCCTGATTTAAATATTAATAGTAATAATATTCACTCAATATTAATATTAAATAGTCTCACCAAAAGGAAGATCTACAGACGAGGATGCAAATGAAATATTTCAGACCAACTCTCCTCAAACGTGTTCTTCTATATAAATACATGCTACCACGCCTGTTCCGCAAAGATGAGACATGTGTGTGACATTTCCATCTTAACAGTATGATCAATCTTCTTTTTGTCTGCCAATTAAAAAGTGGATGGCGGTTCGGTAAAGATCTTGGCCGGTCATATCACAACACCTCAAGTTATCGTTCTTTTCTTAATATGTTCATAATCATTAATGACATGATTAACTATCTATAGGAAGAACATAGAAATAATAGAGGTGAAGCGTCTAAAGTCTAACACAAGGTGATCATTTTATAAAAAATTCACCATAAGGCTTATTCCTAAGCTACAGCATCGGTTTGTAAACTTGTTAAATCCCGCATCACTCCTGGTTCATCACGAAACGACTCGCCCCTTTCTCCTCCTTCTGAGTGCTTTTCTGACTCGTTCGAAATGGAGCACAAACCGGCCTTGGCGATGAGAAAGTCCTGTATGAGGTGATGTGAGTGTCTCAGACAGAAAGACCAAATCTAATCGACAGTTACGAGAGGAGGAGCTCTGAAATGTCGACAACAGCCTGAAGTCTGTCTAGACACTGTGCGTGGGAAGTCTGCGTCATGATTAATTCTTTGACTGTGTGTGTACGTGCATTAAATGTTCCATTTAGATCAGTTAAAGCAGGCTGAGTCAGTGTAGTTAAAATCCGCTCTCTGCCTTAGATCTAATGATCAGTTATTGGAGGTGGCTAAGGCAGCCATGTCACGCTATCATTACTCTCCTCTCACATCCATTCCTTTTTCTTTAATCTCTAAAGAAAGCTGAATTTATAGACTTCATACAGGTGCAAATGAGTCCTTTATCTCGCTTCACATGAAAGGCAACTCGATGACACTTCAGCTGGCTGTACGTCTCTCACACGGCTCTTAAAAAACCACAATTACGGACTAATAATACTTATCTTCCTTCGTTTTATAGAGGAACACCTCATCTGTGAACAGAATGTCATTTGCATTCAGCTTTCCATGAATACAATATGAGCGCGAACAGTCCATCAAATCCACCTTACAGACTGGTGTAAAATTCCAGGAGTCGCTCATTACTCACGTTACAAAAACGCTCTTTCTCTCGGTGAACCTTTGCTTTTCATTGTTTCCGCCCCATCATTAAACTGTTTACTCCCTGATCAATTTGTCTTCCCATATCCTGTGTGTGTGTGTGTGTGTGTGTCACTGTTGTTCGCTAAAAAGTCTTGCCAATTGTATTCCATCGTTTCTTGCTATCTTGTTCTACACTCTTTAGATTCTGCTTGTTAATTACCGAACATTCATGGATGGGACTACAATTGGCCGTCCTGCAGCCTTCAATCCGAGATTATTTCTGAAGAAAAAACACTGTAAAATTTAAATACAAAAAAAAAAAACTACTTCCTGTAATAAAATATAAAGCGTATTGTATTATTTCTTTTTTTTCACTAATTTAGGCAGCTAAAATAAACTGCTGCACAATATTTCGAAATGTTCGGTCTCCAGAACTAGCATGACTCCAACCAAGATGTAAGCTAACAAGGGTAAAAGAACTACACAGATCTGATCACAGAGCTGTACGATTTAGTGTTTGATGACAAAAGCGGACTCAAAGCTGAGCCTTGAGGAACTCCTGTAGTGAAGCGGTGAAAAACATTTCATATCTCTTAAATTAACCACTAAACACGAATCAAGCTGCAATAAACTCTAAAGCAAAACTGAATGAAAAAAAATGAACAAAGACACTGTAATTAGAACAATTTACAGTAAATGTAAAAAAAGTTCATTTCATTATCACATCAATATCACAGCTCGGACTTCAGGTTAAGAAAATCGGCTCTTCATTATTTCTGAAAGATAAAAAGTGTCCTCTAGTGGAAACTGGTAGCAGTGTTCCAGTCCACCCTGTGAACACTCTGATATCAGACTCACGGTGTGTGTAAGAACCCACACACACACACACACACACACACACACACACACACACACACAAACACACACACACACACACACACACACTGAGTGGCTGTAAAGAGTGCGTGGGGATAAGTGGATCTGTGGCCTCTGCATATTTCAGTTCCAGTAGGAGGAAGGAAGGATAAAGGGATGGAAGGATGGAAGAATAGTGGAGAGATGGTGTAGACATATGGAGGGATGAAAAGGTGGAAGAGTTGGAGGGATGGAAAGATGGAAAGAAGGAGGAGTGCATGAGCGGAGGGATGGAAAGTGGGATGGAAATCTGGAGGGT
>JAQQZR010000033.1:28057955-28060455 GCA_030068235.1 Notoglanidium macrostoma | reverse complement strand
CTTTTAGATTCAATGTGTAACATTAGCGTGGAAAACAGTAAGCTAACTGATCTTTTCTATATTTGCTTAGCTTATGGTGCTAAAGTGACCCTACAGCTAACACCTCGAACCGTCACAGTAACAAAGAAGCAAAACAGTACAGTATTAAAAGACATCCTTCACCCCGAGCAGCTCAGATGGGACAGATGAATCATCTGCAGTGTCGTCACGACTCGTTCTGAGGTGTAACATATTTATTATAACCACATCAATAATAATAATAATACCTAATAAGCGCTCGCTACCTGGATAGTATAGTTATTTACACTATTTCCTGTGTCAATACCACTATTTAGAAATTACACTCCTCCTCTGGGTGTTTAGCAATACACATCATCAGGTAATGCTTATACTTGGTCGTGATTATTTAGTGAACAAAACTAATTACTCCATGAATATGCAAATGAGCTGGTGTGATTTGCTATGTCCTGATTGGAGCTTCCAGGAAGCAGCATATCCTTTCTAAATGTGTTGATTTGTCCCAGCCTTAATTAAACCCGGGTGTTGGATTTACAGGCTCCATCGAGGCCACCGCTCGAACTCTGGCTGCTTTACTGTCCGCCGTCCTCCAGTAAATCAGGTGCCGCGAACGTCCTAATGAAGCTTATTGAGCCGGTTTAGACGAGAGGCAGCGTGTAAAAGGGCTAGCTGTTAAACCAAGAGCTCCGGTAGATTCTTCAGCTCCAGAGATGAATAAACATCAGGAGAAAATGCTCTTCCTACGGAACCAATAACAGCTTTGTTGTTTTCCACCGAAAACGCTCCTGTACTCTGACTCTAAATAACCTTCATGCTGATTTGAATGCCAACTATTAAAATAGGAGGTTTGGCTTTGAGGAATGTTATTATAAACCATTTATAAAAGCATTATAACATTTTTATATGAGCTAGCGAAACATACCACCTCACGTCACCTGGTGGCTAATCAAGGTTCTTAATTGCAAATTAGTTATGTCACCATGCAACAATGTATTAAAATATTACAGTTGTTTGGGATGTTTAGGAAAGGAAAATGGATTACAATGTCATAAACATGATTTAGTTTCCAGTGTGAACGATTGGGAAGCTGGGAGACACGTGATTGATTGGATAATCAGACAGTCAGTGTTTGGTATAATTTACTAATAAAAAAACTAGATTTAAAGCAACTGCTTAGAACGAACAGCGATATAAAATGTTTGCATGTATTAGCAGTTAAATGAAGATGTTTATATTTATCTACAGTAAGCTAAATTTAAAAAGCCACAAACAGACGGAGAGGCTAGTCGACGCAGGTGAGGGTTCTGGCTGTACGCTTTTATCCGTCCCATTGCTCTCTGTGCAGCGTTCAGCGTTTTCCCCTGCTCTAATAACCCCATACGACTTCATCATTAAGTGATAAGTCGTGCCAGGTGTATGAGAGCTGTTAAAACACTAAAGGTTACACGTGCTGAGCTCTCGGAGCTGAACAGTCGCTCTTTAAAGTGACAAACGGGCTCCTGGAAGCCAGCTGGCACCGGCAGCCCCATATTAATGCACCATCTGACTCCATCCACTAATAAATCCTGGCGTGAGAGTGTGTGAGAGAGTGTGTGAGTGTGTGAGAGAGTGTGTGAGAGTGTGTGAGAGAGTGTGTGAGTGTGTGTGAGAGTGTGTGAGTGTGTGAGAGTGTGTGAGAGAGTGTGTGAGAGAGTGTGTGAGTGTGTGAGAGAGTGTGTGAGAGTGTGTGTGAGTGTGTGAGTGTGTGTGAGAGAGTGTGTGAGTGTGTGAGAGTGTGCGAGAGAGTGTGTGTGTGAGAGAGTGTGTGAGAGAGTGTGTGAGAGTGTGAGAGTGTGCGAGAGAGTGTGTGTGAGAGAGTGTGAGAGAGTGAGAGTGTGTGAGAGTGTGAGAGTGTGTGTGTGAGTGTGTGAGAGAGTGAGAGTGTGTGAGAGTGTGTGAGTGTGTGAGAGTGTGTGAGAGAGTGAGAGTGTGTGAGAGTGTGTGAGAGTGTGTGAGAGAGTGTGTGAGAGTGTGTGAGAGAGTGTGTGAGAGAGTGAGAGTGTGTGAGTGTGTGAGAGAGTGAGAGTGTGTGAGAGTGTGTGTGAGTGTGTGAGAGAGTGAGAGTGTGTGAGAGTGTGCGAGAGAGTGTGTGAGTGGAGCTGGAGGTCATTCCGGGTGGCGGGGCTCCGCTATAGCGCGGCGGCTCTCAGAGACACGGCCCTCCAGGTGTCAGAGACGAGACAGTGAGGAAGAGGAAGTCGTCGTGCTCCTCCACCCGGCCGGAGGTGTCTGTTAGAGCCGAGCGACTCGGCACACAGCCGGACGAGTCCCAGCTCCGAAACATTAACCTGCTGACACAAACTCACCGTCTCACCCCGCGGGCCAGGGTGTCCGGGCAACCCATCCTTTCCAGGTGGTCCCTGAGCGAGACACACACACACACACACACACACACACACACACACACACACACACACACACACACACACACACACACACACAC
>JAQQZR010000033.1:27992850-28021092 GCA_030068235.1 Notoglanidium macrostoma | reverse complement strand
TGCTGGGATTGGCTCCAGCTTCCCCGCCACCCAGACGGATAAAGCGCTATAGATAATGGATGGATGGATGGATGGACTTCAAAGCACTTATGTTAGTCGCTCTGGATAAGGGAGTCTGCCAATTGCTGTAAATGTAAATGAACTTTATAACCGTTGTCATGGTTACCCAGCATAACCAGCGCTTATTTATTTAGACCTGTGACCTGTCAGATCATTTGAAATTTTCTGTGGTTAACTATGGTATAAGCATAATCAACAATATATTATTTAAATAAAAGGTTTGGTATCTTACTTCCCACGTGTCACACGTCATTTTACAAGATTTTTAAGACGAGGTCCATTTTTAAAAAGTAACAGGATTTCTACATTCCTGCTAGCTCTTAATGATATAGTATTGTAAGATTTTCTTATCACAGTGAACATTTCAGTATATTAGCTTACACCCCTGTAAGGTAACACAGCTCATTTCATGTGTAATCTTTCACTAGTCCAGGTTTCTGAAGGTCAATAGGCTATGTAGATACTGACCTCTTCTTCCGGTTCCTGAGCTTGAAGTCTGTCCTTATGAGGCGTGTCACAGTCGGGCATGTAGTGTTCACAGTAATCATACGCCGCGTTAGGGTCAGCAATGATCAGCAGCTGCTGGATATCACCCTGCAAGAGACAGTGGGAGAGAGACGGGTGTTTAATTCCTTACATTTAATGACAGACGGAACAAACTCTGTAATAGGAAAGAATCCCATAAAGATACTGGGGTGACACGATGACAGTCCTCGACACCGTAAATCAGATTTGATAAGCAGACAGTCGGGCAGTATTACACATTTCTGTCAGACGCACACGGAAAACGAGACCCAGTAAATAACTGCTCTGTGGTTTATAGGGGCTGAAATTAAACATGTTCCATCAGGATAGAGGAACACCTGCAGCAGTCCCGCTGCTCTGATGATAACCAGGTATGATACACACACACGCACACACACACACACACACACACACACACACACACACACACACACACACACACATAATATACAGCAGGGTACATATTTAGGTAAAGAAGCCACTTTACTATAGAAGTCAACAGCACATATGCAGACATATTTCCACAGATTTTGTTAGCTAGCTTGCTAACACTGGCTAACCTGACAGGATTTACTTCTCTGTCCGGAAATATTCATACGCGCTTATAATCTGCATTCATAATGCTAGCTAGCTAACATGAGCTAGCCTGACAAGATTTATGAGAGGATTCCACTGTCACATTACATTTTCCAAATCTGCACGCATGACACAAGCTAATTAGCTAACTGAGAAGAGCTAACAGGATTTATGAAATGAATCATAGTCATAAATGTTTACAATCTGCACTGCTAATTAGCTAGGTAAGTACCCTGACATGATTTATGAATACATTCTCAAATGGATTCACTTTTACTACTAATGTTATCTAGCCGGGAAAAATTAACTAACCTGACGGGATCCTTAAGAAGATTCCTAAATCAAATTCCTAAATATTCATAATCTGCATTTATAACACTGGCTAGCTAGCATTAGCTAACCGGACAGGATTTATTTATCTTTTATTAAATCATATTCATAAATATTTCTAATTTACTAGCTAACATTAGCTAAGTTGACAGGATTTATGAGAGGATTCCTAATTCATATATTTATAAATTGTTCTTAATCTTCACTGCTAACACTAGCTAACCAGCAAGCGCTAACCTGAGGGGATTCAGAAGAGGAAAAAACGCTAGCTAAATAGCTAATACTGCTTAACATGACAGACTTTCTGAAAGGACCTTCATAAATGTTTAGGGCTAACTTCGCCTAGCTAAAATGAGCTAACCTGACAGAATTTCTGAGAAAATGTCTGCAAAATCAGTCTCTCCTTTTTAAATAAAAACTAAATATCACTCAGAATTCAACCTCAGTTCTGACTGACCAAGTGAATGTTTTAATATTTAGCTAGCACCTCCGAGGATAACGCTATGTTCTGCACGAACTTAACAGGACCAGAGAAGGGTTAACAGCATGTCCCGTGAGCTCTCTTGGGGATGGTGCTGTTAAAGCTGTCAAAGATTTAGTGGGTTTAGGTACAACACTCACACACACACACACACACACACACACACACACACACACACACACAGGACGCATGGCATGTCTTAGCCTGCTCCTTTCTTCACCATTGGTATCTGTGGTACACCACACACTCTCCTTCAGTCTCTCTGCGGCTCTTGCCCTCAGTCACCCTCTTTCTCATCCACTAACACATCTTTTTATTTCACTCCTTCAAGATGGCTGCCAGAAATATTCTTAGCTCTGCTACAAGTGTCCCTTACTTGTTAGCATCTTTAGCACAAAACTGAGGATACTTCATACATATGCCCCCATAAACATATGCATATGTTTGGGATAACGTTATGTACGTTTTCGGCCACACTGCTCTGTTCAGAGTCTCTGTGCTGAGCAAATGCAGCCCGAGATCGTGTGTTTGCGCAAACATCCGCTCTAGATTTTCTGCACAGGCTCCAGCACCGCCCTGCTGAGTTTATTTTAACAGTGTGGTGAGTTTGACTTCCCTGACTACTGAGAAAACTCTGAATGACCTCGCCAGCCTCGAAATGGCCCGCTCATGAACACTCCCAACCCCCGAACACACTCACAGGAGTATCGCTTGCACACGCCCCGCTGCTCACTATTCCTAAATCACTTACACATGTTCGAGCCCATCAGACTGTTCCAAAAATGACAAGTATGCCAGTGTAAAAAAAAAAAAGATCACTGAAAGAAGTAGGAGAACGTCTGTGATGGAAATCAGATCCTTGAAAATACAGTACAAGAGTGAGAAGTCTTCAAAATTGTTCAGAGGAGGATCTGCTACTGGACTTACAACTGGTGGGCATGTCTGTGAATGAGACCAGTGGGCGTGTCTCTTAGTGAGACTGGTGGATGTGTCAATGGGCATTTCTATGAGTAGGACAGGTAGGTGTTTCCCTGAGTGAGACAAGTGGACGTGTCTGCAAGTAGGACAAATGAGAGTTTCTCTGGATTAGACAGGTGGGTTTGTCTGCTAGTGAGACAGAGGGCATGTCTATGAATGAGACAGTTGGGTATGTGTGAATGAGATAAGTTGGAGTGTTTTTGAGTGTGACCAGTGGACATGTCTCTTAGTGCGACAGGTGGGTGTGTCTCTGAGTGACACTGGGGGGGGCGTGTCTCTGAGTGAGACAAGGGGTGTGTCTATGAGAAAGGCAGGTTGACATATGTGAATTAGACAAGCCGGAGTGGGGTGTCTCTTAGTGAGACAGGTGGGCGTGTCCGAGTGAGACAGATGGCCATGTCTCATATGAGTGGGATCAGGGGGTGTGTCTCAGGTTAAGTGATGTTAGCTGTCTAACTATAATGTCATAATCTAATTTAATAATTTAGATGTTTATAGATTAGAAATATTCAAGAAATAATTCCATAACATTCCACTAGCAGTATGTACATTTTAATGTCAGATTTCTTTAAGAGCACTTTTTAAGAGCGTTTTTTTTTAAATCAGGCCCTTTTGTGAGCCCTTACACTGGAGTCATCGAGGTGAAAGAGACAAGGACCAGAAAAAAACATGCTAAAAGTTGCTAGTTTTCATGAACATCTGGGCCAAGTTTATAGAGGCTCTTCAAAGAAGTTATGGATAATAATTATCATTTTAACTGTGTATGCACTCTGGTATTAAACCTCGTACCCCAGGCTTTAGTATCTCTGGCTGTGCCCCATTACACTTATTTTTGTGCGCTCCCCGGACGTTCTCCAAATTCCAGATGTTGAAGCGCTGTCCCAACACATAGGGACCGAGGGCTGATTTTCACCGAAATCGCCCCTTTGCTGGAGGCGTACTGATGTCTACTCTGGAGCAGACTCTGCAGAAGAGAAATTTACCCTTGGTGACACCCACGCATGACGAAAGCATGAAAGATACGTCATTTCATCAATAGAAGCATATAATATAACATTTGTTTTATTCCTCATTACTCAGAATAGCCATGATCAGTGAGTAGCACGTGTGCAGCCTCAGAGACATGTAACAGCAGCCATAAAGACATTTAAGATCACTGCCCCTTCAAAACGTCATGCGCCGTGTGCTTCAGTAACGACATCGCACATAACAGACGGACCATCAAGGCTACAATGGTGTCCTGATGCCACTTTTTTAACCGTTACCTCCCTCGAGCGCGACCTCGATGGCTTCATGAACTTTCAATTTTAGGGAGCGAGCGAGGGATCATGCAAAATAAGGGTAAGTCTGTAGCGAGATCCAGGTCAAAGGTCATGTGGAGGACTATACATTTCAAGGTCACGGCCTTGAGGGGATAAGTGAGAGGCTTCAGGTCTGACATGTGAACTGATCCTGAAGCTTCTGGACAGGAACAGCTGCTGAATTCTTGTAATAAATCTTTAATGTTCATTCGAGTAAAACAGTCAAAAGTCAAAGTTTAAACTGGTTAGTTCACTGATTAGCCTGGCTAGCATCACTCTTAACATAAATCTGATTCACTCATTAGCAATGTTAATGTTAGATTCATTCATTGGCACCTTTAGGATTAATGTGTTTAGCTTTCACCTGATTAACTGATTAACAGTAGTAAAGTTACTCTGACTTTTACTAGCAATGTTACCATGTGTAGCAACGTTAGCACTAATGTGGTTCATGAATTAGCAACATAGCTTCAGTTTGAGTCTTTAAAGCCTCCATGCAATGGTTTCTTAGCCAAGATTTGATTCCGTGTGGGGAAAACAGGAAGTCAGCGTGATGTTTTTTAAAGATCTGCACAAAGATTTGCATAAATAGGAATCATTAAAAGCATTTTAACTTTTTACCAGAAGTGAGTTGTATGTTTTTCCAGATATACTCAGCAACACAGAGGAACAAAACGCTCCAAAGCAACAATTTTACAATGCTAGCTTTAGTGTGCATTGCTGATTAGCCACTGGATTAGCTCAGTAATTAGCAATGTTACCTTTAGTTTGTTCACAAATTAGCGATGCAGATGAGGTTTTTTGTTAACCATGTTAGCAGAAAATGGCCTGTCCTTGCTAGTTATAAATTCAGAAAGAACAAATAGAACTGTAGTGTTTCAGATTCACTTGTCTCGTTTTATTTATTCACACAACGTTAAAACCCTGTAATTACACAGCTCTCACAGAACAACGGCTTGGAGGCGTCAGCCTCTTTCAAAACGAGTGGTGACGTTTGATATGCCCTTGCCCCGGGACACACACGGAGTCGACAGTCCCTGCTACGCACACTTTACACCACAATGTCAATAAAACAACCGTTAGGCTCTTTAACTAACCTGAAATGTTAGCATAATTCTCCTCAGTTCATCAGAGGATCATTGTGCGCTGAGAAGAAACGGATCGTTCTGCTCGCTATCCGGGGCACTGCATCACTTTTTCTTTTGTTAATAAAGAGATGATTTAGATTCTTTCATTTCTGGCAGGTCAAACCACAGCCAATCAGAGCGCCTCGTTTCGGATGTTCCAAAACCACAGGCATATTTTTAATTACCAGTGGATCAGAGTGTTCAGACAAACAGGATGAACTCTGCCTGGTTGCATGGATGATGATGATGTCATCGAGTTCTGAGGTTAGGTTTGAAATTTAATCTGGATAGATTACTTTTTTTTGTAAGCAAACTTCTTCTAGACAACAGTTGCCGAGAGCAACAAGTCCAGACTCGGCCTCAATCCAAGACCCCTTCAACAAAAGTGGGGAAATTTATAGGGACGAGCGAGGAGAGGAGACGGAGACGGGGAAGAGTCTTGTAAAAACGGTCAGAGTGCTTAAAGTTAGCGGGAAAAGACAGATTGCTTGAAATATCTTTTGATACTTGACAACAAAGCATAAATCCTTCCATCAGTGAAGCACTATAATCTTTATTTAATACTCTTTCGTGGCTTGTAAAATACTGTCGATTACAGTACAGCACTAAGTCATCCTATAACTCAGCAGAACGCGGTGGGTAAAAATAAAGCCGATAGCCTGACAGATAATAAGCCTAGTTCAAACAGACCACGAAGAAATTTATTCATGAACCTGAACCCCGATTAATCCAGCTCAAATTAGATAACCGGCGATGAGCTGCTTCGATTTTATCCACACCACCAGTATGTCCTGAGATCTGGTTATGTGGCATTACTGGGATTATTTAACCTTATTCTACAATTCACTGAATAGAGGCGCTCCTATACAGGCACTGTTGAATGAATTCATTCGCAAGGCACCAAAAGGAGAGCATCAGGTCGTACTGAATACACCCAGCTGAATATCTACTCATTGCCTTGAGAAGTTCTTGATGGTTCACTAGAAGTGTTGGATCTGGTTGGAGAGGAAACCTGCAGGAAGGCAGATCTCCAGGAGCGGGGTTGGTGAGCTGGGCTGAAGAACGCTGAGGGATCTAAACTAGTTTATCGCGGCTGTATCTTACTGAGCTCCTGAAACCGTAAGCCATCTCCAGCACTTTGTTCAGCTGGGGAACGTCTTATATTTCCCCTAAACTATTAAGACATTTGAAACGGAGCTTCTGTAAACCTGTTTAAACCCAGACTGAACACCTGCTTGAACGTTACTGCTCCTGTAATTAAACATATTATTTGTGACTGATAAATCAGTCGAGCGTCACTTCCTGAGTGTGTTTCTGAACTCGGTGTAATCCTTCCTCTCAGCGAGGGGTCCTGAACTCGTCACCCTCCGGTTTCTGCAGGAGGAAAAGGCACCGAGCTGGAGCAGGCTAAGCTAAGGGCAGGATGGCAGCGTTGCTGTGTGTGTGTGTGTGTGT
Source organism: Notoglanidium macrostoma (assembly GCA_030068235.1). Classification (NCBI taxonomy): domain Eukaryota; kingdom Metazoa; phylum Chordata; class Actinopteri; order Siluriformes; family Auchenoglanididae; genus Notoglanidium; species Notoglanidium macrostoma. The sequence continues at coordinate 28,014,259 of JAQQZR010000033.1, read as the reverse complement.
CAGGGGGTAATGGTGGATAAAATCAGTGCATCTGACAGGCAGTGTGAGCCGCAGATGAATAGTTGGGTCTCATGGCTCGGACTGCGCAGGGACAGGTCTAGGGAAGTGCCGTGAAAGCCCATCATTCATCCTCTCCGGCTTTGAGGAATTCAGTGCCTGGGTATATAACGCTCAAATTAAAATCTATTTCGATCACCGGTTCTTTTTTTGGGAGGCCAAGGGTGGAGAGGTGCAGGAAAAATATAGCACACTGCATACTTCAACCTGGGGCAGAAGGCCTGCGTGTGGGTTGTGAGAAAACATTCAGGATTCAGAGGAGGGGCGAAAATGCTTCAGAACGCTGACCAGGTATTTCCTCCATATTTCCCAGCATGCACTTCAGAGGCGCTGGAGAAGAAAGGACAGACGGTGCCCCTGTTCTCTGGCTCTGAACAGAGAGCGCTGTGTTTCCCAGACCTCGACTGACACCCAATCTACCTCAGGACTCCAAATATGTGTTGGTTTAAGAGGCAAGTAAAAGAAAATGCAGTCAATCTATTAAAGGTGACACTTTAATGGCGCCCTTTAGCGCGGAGCGCTCGTCCCTCAGCAAGGCCGTACTTGTTGAGATCTCGTCCGGCTTGCACAATATTTTATTTAATAAAGGCGCATTTAGCAGGCTTATCACTAATTACGTTGACGGATTTGCTGAAGGCGAAACTATCAAAAACTGATTGTTGAAAAAACTTGACAGGAATCAAATAATACTGTAAGAACATTATCAACATGATACAAATATCGTCAAAAAAAAAACAAACCCATGTGTTAAGTGTGTACCATCAGCACACTGATTGGACGGTTAGGATGAGCATAAATTACATTACCGAAGGCAAATTTCATCAACGATTTCGACAAAACCGTTTTAATATAAACTGCTTATTGATGAAAATGTCACAAACATGATGAATAAGCTACACGTTTGTGTTACGTTTAAATCTTTACTATCGAATTTAAACGTTATATTTTCTGACCTGTACCATCAACCAGCACCAGCAATCACTGCTTTAGCGACTGTGCACATTTTCGATGTATTTTTGAATTGTATTTTTGTTGTCGTTGTTGAAGTTGAACTGTACGTCACTTATAATGTTTAAATTAATACATTTAATCCTTCAGGTCACATTTATGAACTTTGGTGCTCTGAACCATTTATCAAATACAGCACACAACTGATAAATTAATGAGGAATATGAATCACATAAGTAACAAACAAATCGTGATATTAAATTTAAGCACATTTTGTTTTGCTATTTGGTTCCCGATGTTAGTAAAAGCTTTGGAACGTTTTACATTACTTGCTTTTGTATGCAATGCTGTAATACCGCCAATGTGTTTAATGATTAAGGTTAAAACTGAAGATGTGACTGGAACCCTGAAGAGGCAAGAACGTACTACAGGCCCGTATATTTCCCTAAGCAACAAAGCTATATTAAAAAAAAGATGACTTTTTGGGGGGGAACCACTCCTTCCTTTGGCATGCAGATCAAGCACACGTCCCACCAGGCTCTGGGATCCTACTGACAAGATCTGTCAGTAATTTCAGCAGCAGAACCGCCTTCTGTGTGAACCAGCATGAATTCCAGTTTTGTATCAGGCTACATTCGCCAAGAAAACAAGAGGAACCCAGAAAAACGCCACCCAAAACAAAAGCTGGTTAGTGAAATCAAGACTCCGTCCATTTCCAGCCATCCACCCCACAACCTTCCACTACCCCCATCGCTTTAAACAAACTTCTCGCTTCATGGACAAATGCTGACCCCTGGGTCTGAGTGACCATTCTCCTCACACAAGCGCAACACATTTCAAACCCACGTGACAAGCAGCCATTGTGTACCATCATTTAAATTAAACTGGTGTTGACCCCCAACACACTCCACTCTGTCACGGCAGAACTGTAAAGAAATCGTAGCCGGCTAATCAAGCTAGCAATAACGCATAATGATATTCCTTAAAAACAAAAACACACAGATTAGAGGATTTGTCAACACTTCCAGCATGCGAAGTACAAAGACTGCGGCAACAGCTTTCACCCTAAACGCTACGTACAGACTATACTTCAGCAAAGAACCATCATAAATGAAAATTCACATGTGATTGCTATTAATTAAAGCCAAGTGCCTTTGAAGTTTTTCTTTCTTATTCCCCCGTTCACTATAATCACAAGTGAGCGTAGACGTCAGACCTCAGTTTTTTTACTTGCTTAAACACACCACAGATGTTTTCTAGAAAAGCGCTAATTGAGAATGGTCCCAGAGCTCCCAGCCAACACACACACACACACACACACACATACACACACAAATAAACACACAAGCTCTCCTTAGCCAAACACCAGATTCCTAGAGGCAGTGAAGAAGAAGTGAATTGGCTTTGACATTTTTATCTTTCAGGAGGTCATAATTTAAGCTAATAACAGGGTACAGTGAGTAATGTTTATCTTATAGCACAGCAACACACCAGGATTTATCCTATTTCACTTTTAGCAGCTCAGAAAGTGTGTGTTTTTTCAGCATTTCAACCACCTGCAGTCCACATGGCAAGCCAATTCTACCCCAAAGATTCCTGCAAAGCTTTAATAAATCTGTCAGAAAGTCAAAACTAAAGCTTTAAAAACAGCATTTTGTTCTGCTCGGAGTACATCCCGCCATGTGTTATGCTAAATCTAACAGCAATTTTCTTAATCTTATGTAAATTAGTCATGGCTCGGTAAAGTCATTAACTCAAATGATTGGCTACTGTGAATTCCTTGAATCAGTCCTACCATTTAATGGTTCCTCAGCTGTCTTTCTGGGAAAACCTTCAAGGAAACCGGTGTTTGGAAGCTAAGAACCCTCAAAGAGTGAACAGTGAGTGCTGTCAGATGTTCCTCTAATTCTGCCCTCTCAGAACCTCAGTTCCTGAATTTAGTTCCTATTGAATTATAATCATTACGTTACAGTTGCTTCTCCTGTGTTGCTGTTGTATTGTGTTCAGTGTTTCATCCTAAATCTCCTGATCCCTGAACATGAATCCCAACAAGTCTCACAACACACCTGTATCCCCACTTTATTAGGGTTGACTCTGCCTCTGTATTGATCTCTAACAGACCGAGAGAACAGAGAGACTTCTCTGGCTATAATTATAAGGTGAACTGAGACAATCCTTCAGACCTGAGGTGTGTGCTCTGCTTTCACATTTCTTCAAAAAACATATCAAACCAGTAAAGAACGCTCTTGAGGCCAATAATCAATCGTAGAAAGCACCGAATATCCCATTTGGAATAAACATACCTTTGTGAATCCCAAACAATCCACTGAATAAGCGAAAATGCTTTGTTTTCTCTGCACAGCGTTGTTAGCCAACAACTATAAAATATTATGTCATCATCCTGTAGCTGCTTCCAAACCCCGTCCTGGCAGCAGTCCCTTATTCTTTCCTTTGATTCCAGGTAGCTATTATAATTCCCCCAGATAAAATCTTTCAAGCATGTGATAAAACACATATCTAACTTTATAGCTAACAACTGAGCTCATATCCTATTCTACAGAAACATCCTCCATTATTACATGCTGTTAAACAAGTTGACTGGTACTTCTGAGCAGCTTCTAGAGTGGTTCTGTGGTTTTTCCACCTATAATTGCTCAACTACCAATAGAATTTTGACAACTTTATTGCCTTTACACATGTGCACTTGGATACAGTATAAACCAGTTATCCTTGAGCACCCTACCTTGGAAGGAAGTTGGATAGAGAGACAGGGTAGGGTTTGCTAAAGGGCCCAGCATTAGCAACCCTGTTCAGACTTCAACCACAACTTTCAACTCAACAACCTAACCACTGAACCATTACAAAAAGACTCAATACCCTGGAAACTAAAGGGTCCCAAAGTACAAGCTGGCCAAACATACCTACATCCAACTCATAAACAGAGCATAGTTCTGGTTATGCCAGGAGACAAAGGTCACTCATCTCTCATAATCTGCCTAAACTGTAAACAACTCCTGAACAAGAGGCATCCAGGAGAACCTCCACTTCTGCCCTCTTCAATCTTTTCTTGACTCTTAAAAGATGCTAAACAGGTGGTACCCTCAAGGGTACCTTGAGTTATAGTATTCTTAAAGACAGAATTCTTCAGAACAGTTTCTTCAGAAACTGTTGATCCTGGTCAGGGCTGATGGTCTGGAGTCTACCCATGGAACTCTGGATGGTACGCCATGCAGACACATTTGCACACTTTGTCACACCTATCGGCAATTAAGAGTCGCTAATCCACCTACAGACATGTTTTAGGACGGTGACAGGAAACTGGAGAACATGTAGAAAACCTTTTCAAGTGCTAGGATAAGCTGAAACTCGACAGACAGTAATCTGAAGAGTAAGGTGCCAACACTACCAACACTACCCCCTATACCATGTACCACTCTTACCTTTATTTAAAGGAACACATTTTTATGGAACCTTATTAAGGTAAACAAATGAAACCACTGGATCTCTGTGGAACCTTTCAGGATAAATAAGTATTCCATCACTCAAATCTAACACCTAAAAGCCCCAACACTCAAAGTCATCTGCAATTCAGAATAGATTTTAGCCTAGACTTAAGGGGTTTACCTGGAAGCCCTCCTCATCCCTGCTGCTAAACACAGTGATGCCTTCGGTGTTGAGGTTGGCATGGTCACTTCTTTTCAAGGGCTCAGTAATCTTCTTCTTGCAGTCCACAATGATGGTCACAGTCTTCTTCTCCACGCTGATGGCTACACGATGCCACCTGTAAAACAGAAACGGAAACCTTGTATAAGGACAAAGTTGTGTTTACCATCCTCAGAACTGAACTATGTCATACGGTGCCTTTTTTAAGTTCTTCCTACTTGGACACACCTGGATGAAGTTACCAGGTAAATGACAAGCTCCTAGTTGACTTAGAGCCAGGGATTCACTCATGCTATGTTCATCATAATAATCTACATTGGAGAATTGGATGTACTGGGAATAAGGACCGCTAGAAAGTCCAATGTGGACCTCTCCAATTGTATACTTTCTGTTATATACACCACATAACTACTGCATCAGTATCTGTCAACTGTGGATGTGTCCCAAACCAGACTAGTTAGGGCCAGTGCTTTGTCTCCAAGTGGCACATGTTATCAATACCCTGTACTTCTTTGGATGCTACATATTGCAGTGCATTGTGGGATTCCGTGAGACTACATGACTAAAGTGCACTAACTGTTGTTCAGGGTTTTTTTTTTTGTTTTAAATGTTTCAATAAATTTCAAGTTTAAAAAAGGAATACACTTAGAGATCCTGTGGATATACTCACCCCTGGGAACCATGACATTAAACTTTCTTTATGCTTTTATAACATGACTTAAAACTAAATCTAAAAACTGGGTACTACGCAGGCTACTGGATGGTGCTCCAGGACCAAGATGGGGAGTTCAGGTCAGAGGACAGCGAGCTAACAAAAGGCACACGTGAGTCCTCCAACTCTTACACCGTAACTACTCCACATTCCACCTTCAACACGGATTAGACTCATTAAACTCCAAACCAAATGGTTAGTCAGCATGACAGACAGCATGAACATTGTGGAAAGTGTGTTGGACGGGAGAGCCAATGAAGTGGGCAGTCAAAACATGGATTGTTGGTATCTCGATAAACTCTTACAAGCATACCAGAATTCCCAATCCAAGTATCCCAATCCGTAGGTTTAGTAGGTTTAAATAAAGTGGTCAATGAATCACAAATAAGCCTCATATACAAGATGTTTTCGCTACTTCCTTTCACTTCTATTTCATTACCACACTGAAAAAAACGTTACATTTCCTCTTAGCAATGTCTACTGAGTCATTGGTTTAAATTCGGATGAACTACATGCTTAAAAACTGCTTTTTTCTCCTTGTTCCACCACCCGATCATTGAAGATGACACACTTGTCCTTGTGGTTTCACTGTGGTTACTGAATAATATGCTTTCACTAGGCCGTTCAGCCCATATTTTGCCTTTTCACAGATACTGAAACATTAAGAAATGCAGGTAACTGAAGAGTGTACGTGATACTTCAGTCTTTTTCCCTATTCTGACATTCTGAACTAGCACAGCAATACGTCTGGTAGTTCTTCGACAACATTGAGTCACCCTGACCAAGTCGAACAACGGAAATCAGGAAAACGGACATAAAAATATGACAAAACTGAGTAGTAAAGGGAAACAAAATCCCAAGGCTTGGCGATGAGGAACCTAGAGAGGGTTGTGTTTTGTTGTTTGTTTGTTTGTTGAATGAAAGCATCATATTCATTAACATTACAGAAAGATACACTTGTTAAGATTTCTTATTAAACTTCTTTGGCTATCTTCCCTAACCCTGCCCCCTTCCACTTGCTGGTGTCTTGTCTGCAGAGACACATATATACCTCCTCCCCTGTTTTGTCATTGGTTGATTACCCTAATGTGTCCACCTGTTACATGTTAGCGCATTGAGTATTTTGTTAACGTATACTCTGCTGTTTCTTTGTCCTTATCATGCATTCGTGTACGTGAAGTTTGTTCCAGTTTCTTGGCTTGTTTCTCGTTGTTTAATCATGGATTGTCTTTCTAATAATAAACACTCTACCTTGCTAGCTAACCAGAGAGCCAGAGAGCTGTCTCATAGTAATTACCCACGTTTAAAAGGCAGAAAAGATTACGTAGCTGATCATTCTTGCTGACACTGAGAGGTCAGTCATAGACCGTCATGTTACTGTCAAGTCAGTTTCCCACAGTCATCCATTGGCTCCATCTGACACCATTTTTGCCACTTCAGCTATTGTCTTGCCTGATCAACCTACATAAAATCAACATAATCTGTTTACGCTTTAGAAGAAAAATTAATGAGCTCCAGGTTTCAGGACAGCCGGTGTGTTTGGTCATGTCCTGCTGCTCAAAAATGCTGCAGTTCTGTCTAACCAGAGGGAAGAATTCAGAATATGAAGCTTTATTGGATGAGATAATCACAGAGGTCGAAAAGTCATGTTAAACACACCCTGTCTGCCACCCCGCCATCCTTCTCTGCAGTAACACTGCACAGGCGGGGGTTCCCGGTTATGGTCAGATCACGCACAGGGTCTCGGCTGGTCTCGTTTAATCTTAAGAGCTTCTCATGCACAGAGCTAAGTCTTGCGAGTGTCTGGAAATCAGACTGCTATCCATAATAACAGCACAGCATCTTCTGGGAAAGCTACAGATCTGCGTTTGCTGTGAGCGTGCTTAGCATTTATCATATGCACTGTGGTTATACAAAAAGAAAATGCAGCCAGTGATTTCTGATTACAACTTTAGAAAGCCCAGAATAGTTAAGGCAGGGCCGAGAAGTCTGTCATTACCGCAGTATGGAAAGAACCACAAAGACGCAGTTAAGCTAACGCTGCATATGTTCAAAGCTCCGTATGATATAATTGGAAATAGCTGAAACATACACGGCTAAATGGTGTGGAAAGAGGTTTATATAACAACGATAAATTAATACTGCATTTAGAACAAGGATCATAATACGGCTAAGCTAATGTCATGTTTAGGAAGGAACACGGCTAAACATTACCTATCAACGGAGAGTCGTAAGTCGCAGCTAAGCTAACACTGCCTGCGGAAAGAGCATCGTAAAAAAACAAAAAGAAAAACAGCTAAACTAACACTGACATTATGGTTGGGGTTTTTAAGACCAAGCTGAGCCTGATTAGGACAGCAAAGCTAATTCTTCCTGTCAACATAGTCTTATAAGTCACAGCTAAACTAACACTGGCTATGAAAGAGCCCCAAAGTCACAGCTAAACTATAGAAACACGCAGTTTAGAAAGAGACACAGCTAAGCTATTAGGAAAAAGCTGTATCTCACAGGTTTACACTGACGGTCTCCTACGTCAACATCGCAATGTTCGCACTTACTTTCTATCAGCCAAGTTGAGGGACTGGAACAGAGGGTACTCCTTGGGCGAAGGTTTGCCCGTCTGGTCCTCGTAAAGGAAGACGGGAGAACGTCCGACCTCCACGCCGAGCTGCCGGACGCCTTTCTCGTTGTAGATGGACAGCAGGAAGGACTGGACACCAGCTTTGGCTTTGAAGGTGGTCAAGATAGAGAAGTCTTCAGGGAACACTCCGGCTGCGATAAAATAGGATTGAAGCGGCGTTAGTGTGGCGGGAAAACTGAGAGTTCATAAACACCGAGACGTCTGAGTAGCACAGTGATTCGTTTAACCACCACTAAGCTCGTATTAGCGCGTTAGTGTATTAGTGCAGACGAATCACCAAATGGTGCTGGATTGCGAAGTTCTAAACGTCCTAAAAATCACTCGAGAGAAACCCGTTTTCATGACAAGATCAGTCAATTCCAGCGTCTCCTGGAGGACCCTGTGCCTTTTTATAATTAATCAGAAAGTAAGTCGTCTTTTTCAGGTAAAAACGCAAAAAATTCCTCAGCAGTGTAACAGCATGCTAACAAAGAAACAACAAACTGACAACAAACCTGGCTGCACCACGTCACATGCAGAAAGCATCTCGTTCGTTTACTTACAGTAGCAAAGCGATTACATCTGCGATAGGATTCTCAAAACAGCTGTCAGCACATCTGCTTTTCCTCTAATCAGCTTTGCAAATTGAGTTTTTAAATCGAACATGACGTAACTCGAAAGCTGGGCGTGACATTTCTGAGGACATGATCACTAGGACGCATAAAATACACATCTATTACCGTTAACTTCTACAAGAACAAATTGCCTGATGGACAACACACACTAACGCATAGCAGTACGCTTACTATACACTCTGTCTTCTTTTTAAAATGCTCACCAGGGATGACTCTTGACAGAACATATTCTAACGTCTGCCCTTGTGGCCGAACTGCGGTGCATCGTCAAGATTTAAACCTTTAACATTCGTGGTCATGGAGGAGAAAAAAATCTATTTTCTGCCCACAAAGATCTACAATAAACCAAAATTGCATACTGGCGAGACTTATACCAAAATGACCTTGAACGTGACCTTCATCATTATCCAGAGTAGCTGAAGAGTAAACGATCTGACCATCCAAGTTCTCCTGAAAAACACAGGCTACAGCATAACCAGCATGCGACTTTCCTGAACACAGTCTCATTCATATCAAGCTTGAAGAACTTCCTGAATTTTACAGCTATATATTTCTGGATTTAACAAAATAATTAACCAGTTATTTCAGCCAAAGCACCTCCTTACCCGTAGCTCCAACGCAAAAACTAAAGCAGTCACCAAGCATGTCTCGGTCACACTCGGATTAATGTGGATATTGTGTATACTGCCCCTTCAATAAGAAGTGTGTGCTGTGTGTTCACCTGGGAAGAGCTGCCTGGTGGGAACGCTGATCTGAGCCCCCTTCCCCACTCTGTAGGCCGTGTCAGGCTGGGACGATTTCCGGTTCACACAGAAGCCTGAAGCCTTCTCCACTCCATCGGGGGTGTTGGGGAACTCTAACACTTTCAGCACATCCACCGTTTCAACTGTGAAAAGACAGAAAGAAAGAAAAAAATTCTGGTTTATCACCAAGTTTTTAATGAGCTGTGAGGAGGATGTTAAAGAACCTGACATGAAAGTATGAGCAGAGAAACTCAACCACCAAAAACATCACATTTTTGATTCCACTCCCGTAAAAGGCATATGATTGTGGGCTTGGGAAATATGATGGTAGCTCCATGAAGGACTCAGAGACCCTGAACAAAAACTTTAAAACTCAAACATTTATCCAACAATCTGTTGGTCTACAACTTGCCTATTCACCTCTGTTACCTCATAACCATGAAGAGGTGTGAGTATTTTAAACAGCGCACCCTCATGATGACACATTTAGGGGCGGTTGGTTGGTGAGGGTCTTTCTTTTCTCCAGTTCATACAATATGATATGAGATGTGATGATACAACACAATCCAACACAATGCAAATCGTCTGATATCTTTTGTACACTTTTCTGGCCACAATCTTCAGAATGTTGAAGCTTGCAATCTGACTGGCTCTCCACACTTCCATTCATCTGATTCCAACCAAAATCTTTGGAAACAGAGACCCAATGAGCTTTACAGAACAATATACTGTAGTCACTGGAATAAAAACATTAGTAACTTGTTCGCATGTGGTCTTATGTCACCTCAGTCATATTGCCTCTTTCTGTGAAAGTTGGCTCTGTTAATTCATTAAAAGCAGAATCTCTAGCAGGACCAGCCCACTAACTTCAAATGGAACTATAATGTTACTACATTTCTCCATTGAAGTGGAACGGGTCTGTCTTATAGCTGAAAGCTGTTCCAGAGTCTAAGGACGTAGCAGCTAAAAAGCCGGTCACCCTTGAGTTCTCATCGTGACCTTGGGACAGCCAACAGATTTTGTGAGGAAGATCTTAAGGATCTAAAGTGATAGTGTACTCAACAGTAGAAATAAGTTCACTTTAAAATGAACGGGGAGACTGCTGTAATGTGCTAAAGTGAAAATCATGAAGAAATTGTGGCCTTGTTCCACTTCGCTTGGGTAAAAGTCTTCAAATATGTGCACTGTGTCATGTGACAGGAAACATCTGTAGCAAAGTCAGACGGGCATCATGGCCACAGCTGGACAGAAATCTGAAATGAACTGATCTGGTGAATGGCTGTTATAATTCTGCAATATCCGTAACATCTGTGCCATAATACAGATAAGAGCAGAGTTTCCCAAAAGCTCGCAGGACACAAAGATTATCATTCAATGGTGCATCATATTCAACACTCGCTCTACCAGCTGAGATGATTCTTCTTCCTTTCTCTCTGTTTTGATAAAAGATGCTTTAATTTCCTTTTCCAGTGCTGAGGGCTGATAGTCCTGCAAATAAAAACTATCATGAAAGCTCTTCTACAGCACTGATATCTCCACAGCTGATGGACATCATGTGCTGAATCACACAAGTCGGGGACACATCTACAGTCTGGTCAGTTCTTCTTCTCTTGTTCTCTGATATAAATAATTCTCTCTGAGGAAGAAGAAATACATTTCAACTCATATTATTAGTAAACAGTATAATGATTCTTCTTCCACACTTTGAGTTAAGGCCTCAGGATACTTCATGGGTCTCGGTTGAAAGGAGGCGTGGCCTCTGTGCCTGTCGGTCTCAGTGAAGGAGGCGTGGCCTCTGTGCCTGTCGGTCTCAGTGAAGGAGGCGTGGCCTCTGTGCCTGTCGGTCTCAGTGAAGGAGGCGTGGCCTCTGTGCCTATCGGTCTCAGTGAAGGAGGCGTGGCCTCTGTGCCTATCGGTCTCAGTGAAGGAGGCGTGGCCTCTGTACCTGTAGGTCTCAGTGAAGGAGGCGTGGCCTCTGTGCCTATCGGTCTCAGTGAAGGAGGCGTGGCCTCTGTGCCTGTCGGTCTCAGTGAAGGAGGCGTGGCCTCTGTACCTGTCGGTCTCAGTGAAGGAGGCGTGGCCTCTGTACCTGTGAATTTCAGTGAAAGAGGTGTGGCCTATGTGTCTTTCAGTCCCAGACTAGCAGAGCAGGGGGTGTGGCCTTCTACTCCTCAAAGCTAATGTTTTTTTCTATTAATATCATACTATATGTTAGCTAAAATCTGGAATTTACTGCATTACTTTTCAATTTTTAAATCTATGCATATACCATTTTATCTTGGACAGAGATACACACTCCTCAAAACCACTACTCAATCTTACAGCATCTACACCTTATCAGAACACTCACAGTAAAGCTCTGGGCCTTTAACCTCAAGCACCTCAGCTCAGAAAAATGCAGCTGTCTCCTTTTTGCCCTGCTAATCTGAGCTGTGAGCCAGGTTAAAGGCCAGATGCTAATAAAAGCCTGGAAACACCACGAAGGCCTTTCATGCTTCATTCATCAGACCCAAAAAAGACAAGCCAGTGTGGAGTGAGTGATCCCCCTCAGCCTCACTGCATCTCCGGCAGCCAGACATGCAGTCATATAAACTCTTACACACCGTGCAGAATAAAGGAGCCTTGAGGAGCATCAGCAAGCGCAGAGACGGCATTTTAACCTCACACACTCGGCCTTTGTGAGTGTGATTCACAGTTCCCTCAGACTGAACTATACAGTTCTGTGTCATACTCTCGCAAAGACTATACTATTATAACAAATACACCTCTCACACACACACACACACACACACACACATTTAATTTAGACAGTTCAGACTAGTGTCAACACTACAAGACTGTACCATTATATGCCACACCGGAGAGAAACATCATATTGCAATACCTGATATTTTAACAGTACAGGCTATGGACCATAATATCTAACATTGCCTACAATATGCTAATGAATTGTTGAGAAAATCTGTGAACTTATCATCATGTCATTTACACAAAGAAATATAGGCAAAGCTAAACATGTTAGCTATTCACTGCTAAAGTGTGTTAATCCAGTTCCTTTATTTTCATTCAATGCGTTATTTCTAAATTCATGGTGATGTCACACTGTGTTAGTAGCTACAGAACAAATCTGTCAATATTTCACCATTTGTAAGCTATCATGAGTCATCTGTTAACATAGCACACCTTTACGTTAAGTAAGACCTGAAGCTCCAGGTTTGTACCTATTTTTCTGTAAAGGTTTAGATTTTGTTGTTCGGACTTGTCTAAAATGTCGGCACTTTCAGAAAAAGAGACACTAAACGGTATTTTCCCTTGTCACTTATCTTTTCCACCTTCAAGCTGCATCTTTCAGCTGGAAATGTGAATGTACTGTACCTTTAAGAATGATTTATGGTACATAATTGGTCCATAATTACCTTTTAGGGTAAAGCTTTAAAGGTACACTGCACGCACCTTTCTAGGTAAAAGGTGCCCATTAAAGGTACCAAATGTGACTATATATGACTGATATATTAATCAAATTAATCTTAATAAAGCCATTCTTCATTCACAACCCTACTAATATTAATTACCTCTTGTCCAGTGATGTAAAAGCAATGCTGTTATTTGACAGAAATAAGCTGATGTTTGTTTGCATTTCTACAATTTGTGCAGTCTTGAGTTTTTATTGCGTTATTGAAAAAAACATCCTGCGACGAGCGCTAGTAGCGCTCCACTGGGGCAGGATTCACGCCGCTCCCTGTTTGGACGAGGAGCAGCAGCCGGCACACCACAGCACACAGGCTAGTTTAGAAATACTCCATAGCCACCAAGATCGTGTTTTATGGCAAATCATCTGAATTCAATCTAACAGATTTCCACAAATGTAAAGTGTAAGTGCAGACGGTGTGTCTTTCATGTACAGAGGCATTTAAATACATGGTAAAGTCTACATGGGAAAGAAAGATTAAGCAGTGCATAATCTGTAAATCAGAAATGTGTACGCTCCACAGTGACCTTGTTTCCACGTGCAAAGGCTGAGAAAAGGAGGAGAAACTGTTTTTGGGCTAGTTTCAGGGGTTTTTGGTGGAGCTAGGCTGGGAATCCTGGCAAACACGCCTGCTGTACCTGCTCATGAATGAAATATCACATGGATTACTGGGATACTCTACAAATGTACTCTCAGAACTAAACTGCCGTCTTCTTTGTCCCAACATGTTTTGTCTCGTTATACTTTTAAAAATAATAGAAGGCACATAATTGGACATGACAGACACCGTTCCAGGTAAAAGATACACACTAAAGAAACTTGTTGATTCAACCTGAGCAGCCTGTGTGTCTGTGTGTGTGTGCATGTCATTTGGAAATAAATCAAAGTTACAAGGCCTGTCTGAGATCAACACACACACACACACACACACACACACACACACACACCAATATCTTCAGTCTTATCGTATCACACTAGCTGGGAGGTGCTAAAAAAGGAAGGGGAGGGAAAGGAGTGAGCGAGGGACAGAGGGAGGGGTCATTATTCCTACTTCACTACTTCAGAAATCATCTCATCAAGATTTTGATCATCATGTTAAACAGGAAATCAGAAAAGCAGCACGTGATCTAAACGCGCACAACTGGCCAGCTTTGAGCTGAACGTGTCAGTGTTGTGGATTTGGGTCGATGCGTTGGAGTGGAAACACGCAGACCTTTTCACCTGCAGCTCCCTGAGACTCCACTAATGTATTCAGTCAGAGACTCCTTCCCTCCCTCCCTCCCTCCTTCATTCCCTCACTCACCCCCTCTCTCCCTCGCTCCCTACCCCCCTCTTTGACACACGCTTGCCGTTTAAACAAGACGGCATTTATGCCACTGAGCAAACTCTGAAAAAAATGAAAGAGTCCCTCTTTCCCCCCCCACCTGTGGTCCAATGCGCCCTGCTGGCGCGCCGCTCTCTCTGCTCCTTACAGTCCTGAATCATTTCTGTATGACACGGACATACGAGATGCTATTAGAGGACATCAGAAAGGACGGACAGAGCTGCCAAAAGCAGCAAAGAGTTGAGGGGAGATGGGTGAAATGTGAGCATTGTTCAGAGGAATGCGCACCCGAGTCGGTTCGAGCCCCGGGGGCCGAGGGAAAAGCGTGCCTGTACGCAGCAAACCTGCAGAAATACCTTCGCACATGTAATCAGACGTGAGACGAAGACGCGCTAATCAATTAAAAGTCTTCATCACGATGTGATGGGCGATATCGATATTGCAATGAATTCTCATGATATGTAAATTCCTTAATATGAGTATCATCGACTTCTCAACACAAACGACTCTAGCTGATGAGACGGTAAAGTTTATGCTCACAAGCAGACATCACAACATGATAACTGATAACGCTAAAGTCTCTTCGCTTTGTTCTCGCGTGTCGGACGTGTTGTCTATCCCTGCTAAGGCCCGACAGTGCGTTTCCCTTTGAACCAAAATGATAGGGATGAGCGCAGAGGACCATCATCAGTTAACGGTGGGGAAACACAGGACAACACAGCCTTGTCACACACACACACACACACTTCAGAGAGAGAGGAACACAAGTTTGCCCAAAGCTCCTCGATGGCCTCGGGTGATGACTGGGCGCGTGTGGAGATATGGGTGCTGTTCCACTCGGAGCTCGTCTAAATGATCTAATTTAATCTAATCTGATCTCCACACACACTTCAAGGGCTCGCGTCTCTGGATCTTCTCCACATTAGGATTCGCACAGCATCCCTCAAAGTGATCCGGCTTCATTCATGTTCCAAATCCTTAATTGCTACGCTGGTGCTTTATTGAGGCACGCCCATAATGAGCAGCCTGCGAGAGCGTCAATTACAATGCAGGATCATTTGATCTCTCATTAATATAAGACACAAGGCTCTTAGAGCCCACTAATTGCAGGGAACCCTGTCCAGACCCTGTTCCAGATTTAGTTCAGGAATCTGAGCTTCTCTCTCTCTCTCTCTCTCTCTCTCTCTCTCTCTCTCTGTCTGTCTGCAGTCAGCTGGTGGGATTGTTGCCGGACGACACGCTGAAAAATTCTTCCCCTCAGTGCGAGACAGGGATCTGAAAGCCTTGAGGAATTTCTCCCCATGTCCACACACACCTAATGGACCACTCGCTCAAACAAAGAGCCTTTTTGGCCTCAGCGTAAATCTTAAAAAGTCGTCTCAAAGGATGCCTTCGGAGCGCATTCCTGCTCCCTCGCCTCACTACCATCCTAGAGGACTGAGGTTTCGTGCACTTGACTAAACTCAATCACCTTCTTCGAAGGAGTCCACACACACACACACACACAGTATATAAAGTATACAGTATATACTTATACTGTATATAAAGCTGTGCCATGTGAAAGCTTTCTCTGAATTTATTTTTCAGTAAAATGATTCACATTTTCATACCTCAGGAGTATTTTTGCGCCACGTGCACATTTTCTGTCTTTGATAATATAATATGCCATGTGTGATAGGTTTAAATCCAGCTGTGCAGCATTCCTAATGTCCCAAAGTGCTTTACAATGAGGGATCACACACTCCTTGCTGCTTCACTGACATTCACTGATGTTAGCCTACACTGATCATTCGCACGATATTCGCAAAAATATGAGAATTTGAGCACAGTAATGGGTTCTTGAGGAACCTGTGAATATTCTATTCAATTTCTAAACTAAAAAAAAAGACGGGGGGGTCAAGAAGCAAGCCTGAGGCATTAATGACTAAGAATAAGTGCTTAGGGTATCTCTTTTGAGTGTGTATGATGCATGGCGCGGGATGTTAGAGGTGATCTGAAGGTGCTGCAGATGGCAAAAATCTACCTATTTATCTGTCTATGTCCATCTATAAAATGTGTGGAGATGTTTACCTGCTCGGACGCGCGGAGCCTGGAGCGCGAGGATGAAGGACGAGGCGATGACGATGAGGAGAGGTCTAGTCGGGATGTCCAGAAGACACCTTTTCGTCCTCCACCTGGTGGACCACCGCTGGGTCTCCATGGTGGACGGAGAAGCGAGATGCCGGACGAACCTCGGCAAAGTGTACGGCTTCGCAAAAACCGTTTCCAACTAAAAACACACACCACGCGCGCGCACGCACACACACACACACCCCACACACACTCACACACCACCGCAACCACCACCAAACTCACACACACACACACACACACACACACACCAAACACACTCCACAATCCCTCCAGAAAGCTCTCGAGCTCTACAGAGCCATAAAGGAGTAGAGATTTCAGCTGGATCTCTTCCCTGCCGACCGGCTCGCGCGCTCTTTTCCGAACTCCACAACTTCCAAGGCGCTTTCCACGCGCGTGTGTGCGTGTGCGTGCGCGCGCGTGCGTCCCCGCAACTTTTCGGCCAGCCTACGGAGCTGATTCGAGGCTTTAATCAGGACGCACGGAGGCGCATCCGATCTCTACCCCCCCCTTCTTCACACACACACACACACACACACACACCGACAGGAGGGCCGGCCGAGTCCGAGAACACCTACCATTACGCAGAAAAAAAATGACAAGGGAGGGAAGAAACAGCTCTGATGAACAAGTCGGGGGGCAGGAGGGGGACTCCGGCCCGGGGATCCACCCCTGAGCCCCTAAACACACTGCCTCCACCTCCACCTCCACGCACCGCGCGCATCCACGACTCACTCCACTGAACCGACTCGTTTAAAAGAACTCAGAAACCCAAATAGGACTATTCGGGTCACCCCACTAAATCGACTCTTTTAGCAAAGTCCAGAAAGCCTGAAACGAACCATGCAGAAATCATATAACTGTGTAAGAACCCACAAACCTTGAACCGTATCAATTCTTATAATGAAACTAAGTGGATTCGTGTCACCCAGCCGAAGGGATATCTTTAGAAAAGCTTAGAAAAGCCGAAGGAAATGATTTCTTTTAAAGGAATTCCAAAAACTCTAATAGGCTAAGTGAATCTCTGAATCAATTCTCTTTCAAAAATAACTTGAAAGCCTGGATTAAATCGATTCCTCTGGAGGAACTCTCAAATCTTGAATCGAATCAATCCTTTTAAATGAATTCGGACAACTTTCATCAAACTAAGTCGATTCATTTCACTCTTCTGACCTGATTTCATTTAAAAGAACGCCAAACCCCTGAAGCTCACTAGAATCCATTCTTTTAAAGGAATTCTGAAAACCTGAACCAAACTAAGTGGACTCGAATTGTAACTCTGCTGAAGTGATCCTTTAAAAAGAACCCCAAAATTCTGCATTGATTCAGTTCTTTTAAAGGATTTTCAAAAACTCGAATCAAACCATGTAAAGAAAGTGCAAAAACCTTAAATAAATGAATCTGATTCATTTCAACCTGCTCTGTAAAAAGGAAGTAAGTGTCAGGATTTTAAGTTTAAGTAGACATGCATTTCCTGAAGGAAATATGTGTCATTGCTCTGCTGCAGCACAAATGTGTTGTTGCTAGGTGTTGCTAAGGTGTTGCAAGGGTGCCGTTAGGTGGTTGCAACGGTGTTACTAAGTGGTTTCTAGGGTATTGCTAAGGTGACGGTTGTAGTTGCTAGGGTTTTGCTAGGTGGCTGCTAGGGTGTTGCTAAGATGTTGCTAGGTGGTTGCTAGTGTGTTGCAAAGGTGTTGGTGGTGGTTGCTAGGGTGTTGCTAGGTGGTTCCTAGGCTCAGGTGTTGCTACGTGGTTGCCAGGGTGTTGCTAAGATGTTGCTAGGTGATTGCTAGTGTGTTGCAAAATTGTTGGTGGTGGTTGCTAGGGTGTTGCTAGGTGGTTCCTAGGCTCAGGTGTTGCTATGTGGTTGCCAGGGTGTTGCTAAGGTGGTTGCTTATATTACTATTTTTAAAATGCCTGCCTACAGCCCTGTATGACAGCATCATTTGTATGACAAAATAACACCACATGAAAACTCCTGATAAAAATAATCATGAATAAATACACCAGTATCATCATTTATGCTCCCATTTCCTCTTAAGCATCCTCCAGCTCTGTTCTGAGCCGACTTTCAGACTGACACACGCTGTCACTGCGAGCAATAAGGGCCGCCCCCTTTGTGTATTCAGTTAATGTTTCACTGTGGTGTTTTCTGACAGAGTACCTCCTGATTTCATGACTTTCTGCTCTGAGTAAAGCTCTCTCAGCTCAGACATGCAGCTGTGTGACATGTAACAGCTGGTGTGGATTATACCATCAAAACCCCCTAAATTCTTATTCTTATTACAGACGTTTAATGAACTTGGTACATGAGATGTTGGTTCGATGCCGACACTAACCATTTTGTACCGAAAAGAAATGATGTCAAGAATGTTCAGGTCGTAAACTTTAATGCAGAGCTTTCACGCACATCCTTTACTCATTTTGTGAAGGAGCTCCACATCAGAGTAACCCTTCTAACAGCGAGTGATCCCTCAAAAATATACCAAAACAGCTGTCATCTTTTTACCTCAATTACAAAATGAGCCAATTGATGTATGAATCTGGAATGATTGACAATTACACAGGACCCCCTGGAAGCCCCGCCCCTTCCCCTTCATCTCATTATTAGTAATGCTGTTCCCGATCTGTTAATACTTTAACATACCTTTAAATACCTTTAAATCAGCATAAATTATTTTAATTACATCATTAGAGGATGGTTTTTATTTTCATTAAGTGTTATTACAATGCATTATAAATGCTTTGCAACATGATAGGAAATGATTCAAGTTCTATTATACATTCCACCTTCATAGAAAGTGTTAACATTTCTAACTGTGTACATTAGGAGCGGAAACAATATTTCTGGATAATGTTGAAATAATTTGAAGTTGAATCTGTACCTGGGAAATTGTGTCCATATTATTCTGTGATTCCCTTCTCCCCCTCCATGTGTGTGTAAAGCTATTCATTAAGTCATGTTTTCTGCGCACTGTTGGATCACCATGAAACGAAGGACTGCACACTCTGTTATAGTTATTATTGCCTCATAAATATCTCCGGAAAGTTAAACCTCGACGCTGCCAAGAACACGTGTAAGAACTGTTCGAGACATGTCCTTGGCTAAATTCTTATCTGCTTCAATCATCGTTATGCAAACCTTCAGCCAGAACCTCAAACTCAACAGGAACTGATGATTATTATTATTATTATTATTATTATTATTATTATTATTATTATTATTTGTATTATTATCATCATCATTATTATTATTATTATTATTATTATTATTATTATTATTATTATTATTATTGTGTACATGTGTAAGACATGAATTGTCCTGAGTCATGATGCTGGTGACTTTGGGGTATGTTAAGCTGTGACCTTTGACCTGGTGTAGGTAAATGTCATGTCACCATATCGCTGCTGCCAAACACATGCTAGAGTAGATGCAGATGCAGGCCAGATGTTAAGGAAGTTGTCTACAGTATGGAGTCACACATCACTGTGAAGTCTAACATGAGCAGAGCTTTCATTAAAGTGACAGTTCAGACAAAATTAAATCTCCACATTCTTCCTGTTTATCCCAAGTTATCTAAGACATGATTGAGGAATATTACAGCCACTGATTTATCATTGTGCAAACTGCATGGCTGAAGCATCACACAGTGAAATTAAATATTTTTAACATTCCAATTCCAGATTATAATAAAAAATGTTTATATGGATAGTCTATATAAACCCCTGTTTACATCCAGGTTACTTGTCCAACATTATGCATATGCATGGAAAGAGGTTTAGCATCAGCGTTACCATAGCAACTATTAGAGAGACTATGAAACCATTATAATGAATATACAGTATACAGTACAACATCTTTACTCTTCTTCTAATGTTAATTTTTTTTGGGGAATAACACAAGAAATAAAGGTTTTATTCAGATAATACTCCAAGTGCATGTGTGGAATCATTGCTGAGTTTCTGGAGAATAATCTGTCATCTTTACAATCCTAATCTAACAGATGGACTGCCTAATATTCATGTAATATTAATGTAATATTCACGTTTATGATATATGTGATATATGTTAAAAAATATCTATGATGTAAACATTAAAAGTCATAAAGGTTTAAAAGATGACTGTTGGCTGATTCTGGACATGTTTGCTGGTTTTTAATGGGATGTAACGGGATGAACCAGGATGAAAAACAGGGTGAAAAGGGATGTAGCAGGATGAAACGAGATGTAACAGGATGTATCAGGATGTAACAGGATGTAAAACACGATGAAACAGGATGTAGTGGGATGTAACAGGGTGTAAAACAGGATGTAGTGAGATGTAACAGGATGTATCAGGATGTAACAGGATGTAAAACAGGATGTAAAACAGGATGTATCAGGATGTAACAGGATGTAAAACAGGATGTAAAACAGGATGTATCAGGATGTAACAGGATGTAAAACAGGATGTAGCGGGATGTAAGAGGATGTAGTGGGATGTAACAGGATGTAAAACAGGATGTAAAACAGGATGTAACAGGATATAGTGGGATGTAACAGGGTGTAACAGAATGTAAAACAGGATGTAACAGGATATAGTGGGATGTAACAGGGTGTAACAGGATGTAAAATAGGATGCAGCGGGATGTAAGAGGATGTAAAATAGGATGTAACAGGATGTAAAACAGGATGTAACAGGATATAGTGGGATGTAATAGTGGTCTCTGTTGGTGTTTCTGTGCTGGCAGACAGGAATTTAATGGAGAACCCTGCACGTTAGAAATCAGTGATATCTACAGCATTTAAACTACAGCATGCTAATTTAATCAGCAATATTACACATCCTTACTGAGATTACATGCATCTGTGTCAGAATCTTAGTTTGATGTCCATCCAGCAGATTAAATATCTATCTGTCAGTCTGCCCTTCTCTCTCTCTCTCTCTCTCTCTCTCTCTCTCTCTCTCTGTCTCTCTCTCTCTCTCTCTCTCTCTCTCTTTCATTGTCTCTGTCTCTCTCTCTCTCTCTCTCTCTCTCTCTTTATGTGTCTGTGTCTCTCTCTCTCTCTCTCTCTCTCTCTCTGTCTCTCTCTCTCTCTCTCTCTCTCTCTCTCTCTCTCTCTCTCTC
>JAQQZR010000033.1:27918640-27934463 GCA_030068235.1 Notoglanidium macrostoma | reverse complement strand
TCTCCCTCTCTCTCTCTCTCGCTCTCTCTCTCTCTCTCTCGCTCTCTCTCTCGCTCTCTCTCTCTCTCTCTCTCTCTCCCCCTCTCTCCCCCTCCCTCTCTCTCATTTAGCTATTTATATACTGTATTAATGCTACCACCACCATCTTTCACTCCCAGGTAAGTCCAGTACAAAATGTGGAAAAAGTCAAGGGTGTGTATATTTAAGGAAGCCTCTGTACTGAACAAAAACAAGCTGATATACAGTAAGTGATGTACAGATAAACAAATGATTACATTAAACCTGGGCCGCCATGTTCCCTAACACACACATGCATGTTTGCCTAACTTCCCTTATAAGGACAGCTAATTAGTGCTAAGCTACGTCTAAGCCTAACCTTAAAGGTCCACTATGTAGGATTTAGCCGGATCTATTAGTAGAACTGGAATATAGAATTTGTACGTTAATCAGTGTATAATTACCTGTAACTGTAAATCGTTGTGGTTGCGTAAGTTTAGAGCGAGCCCTTTATACCTACACATCTTTACACTAAAAATTGAAGATCGTACTTATTATTTAGCACAGAAGAAGCAAGAAAGTGTGAACTTGGAAGTACGCCACGTGCTCCGGGCGGCCACCGTACGCTCTAATACACGCTTGGAGAGGGAGGGGTAAGAGAGGGGGTTCAGGGGGCAGAATCACACAGAGTGGAGCTTTTCCATGGACTTCGCTCGTGTCTCGTTTCAGTTCCCGGACTCCACAGTGAGCGAGCTCAGGCTGAGAGACTCCTGCTTCCCAAAACTCGGATAAAAACGCTGGGGTTGTGAAAGCGGCTTCAGAGGCCAAACTCTGGGGAGCCGTGACATTCAGAGTCTTAAACAAAAGCGTGCGTTAATGACGCCGCCAACCAGGGAGGAGGTCACGAGGGCCGGGCGAACAATTCAAATCAATCAAATCACAATGAGGAAAAGGTTAGCCGCGATGCTAGAGCTGAAAGCGAGACTCAGAAAGAGAAGAGAGAGAAGCGATAAATAAATAAATATGCTTTGTTTGTTTTCTCTCAGGGGAGCCCTGAGTTCAGGAAGTTCGATTTTTGCATGACTTCACACTGCTTAGCTTCGGAGCTCAACTTGTGTCATTCAAATAACACACACACACACACGGTTGCTCCCTGTGGAGTGTAACACAGAAAAGCATGGATGATGTGGCACGCTAGGATTGAGACGTAAACCCACATCCAATCGTGCATGCTTCATTTAACAAGAACAAGCCAAAGCGGAGTTAGCATTAGCATGATTTCGACAGGGATCTTGCATTCAATCAGTGTGACTTAATGCTTTACAAACAGTCTTGGGGAATTTTTAATTAGCGCCCCTAATTAGCCAATCCCGGAGTCATAATCGCTCCAGAAACAAATTAAGCCACGGCTATTTTAGCGGCGTAATGAAGCGTCCTTTTGGTTAAATCTGTCATGTTCAAAGCAAAGAGCTTCCAGCTTTACACTCTTAACCTCTGCCCCAGAGGATTGTGGGTAAACAAGGAATGCTCTTATAGCCTCTTGATCACGCTAAACACAAACTTATAATAAAACTGCATTCATGTGTGACCCAGAGAGCTGACATTGCAGGAAGAAATATCTCACATTCATAAGTACGGAATAAATCAGTGTGGTGCTGTTACAGGAAATTAATCAACAGCAGGGTGACGTGATGACGGAGTTACTGTTACTACCATGAGGCTGATTATTTTCCTCTAACAGAATGTCCTGAAGTGTTTTATTATACACTTATACCACTGCATCTTTCCAAATATTTACATGTTTACATTTTCATTCATATATAATTACATGTAATGATGTGGAAAGTCCTTGTTCTGACTCACACTGAAATTTTGTCTCATTAATAATCAGTTTATGTTAATAAGGGCTGTTAGTAATTATTCGCAGCGAGGCCCCGATGAAGCCGATGTTATATTTGGAGCTGTGATAAACAGTCGAGGCCAGCAGTGGAAGTGTCATTGTGCAGTCACATGGTAAATAAATTCGTGTTTATCACAGTTTGGACAGGCGCATCGGAGCGCCATGGAAAACCAACACAGGAAGAATCCAAAGCTGTCAGCAGGAACGCAGTCACTCGGCTGTGAGTCACACTCACTGCTCAGAAAAAGTGCTAAAACACACGCTGTCAATTATTACTGAAAAGAAATTGCCATATTACAAATTTGGAACTATAAATCCAAGAGTGATTGGAAATATAGATACTCAGTGAAGGGGCGTGGCCTCTGAGTCTAAGTCAGGGGGCGTGGCCTCTGTGTCTCAGTCTCAGTAAAAGAGGTGTGGCCTCTGTGTCTCAGTCTCAGTGAAGGGGGTGTGGCCTCTGAGTATTAGTCTCAGTGAAGGAGGCGTGGCCTAAGAGTATTAGTCTCAGTGAAGGGGGTGTGGCCTCTGAGTATTAGTCTCAGTGAAGGGGCTGTGGCCTCTCTGTCTCAGTCTCAGTGAAGGAGGTGTGGCCTCTGTGTGTCAGCAAAAGGGGGCGTGGCCTCTGTTTCTGTGACGAGGCCACACCTTCTACACCTTCTTATTGTTGCTGGCTTGACATAGAGGCCACACCCCCAGTGCATGTCAGGCTTACACTTATTATTTTTGGTTGATGGTATTTGTTTTTTTACATATTAACGTGTGAGATTGTGAGTGTGAATGTTCAGGGAATGAGTGAATGTGAGTGTTCTGCTTGTTCATTTATTCCTCAACCCCAATCTTTACTTAAAATGCTTCCTGTCAGCTTTTCTCTCACACCGCTCCTCAACACATCCATCCTGTCACACGCCATCAAAGCGGAATGCTGGGAAATCTCCGAGGGCGTGTGATGTTCAGATTGCACTGCGTTCGGCCCACACACTGCGGCTCAATAAGCCTTTTTCCTTGGCAAAAAAAGCCCCGATAATAATAAAAGCACTAGCCTCTTCAATAAAGTGACACGGCTGCAGTTTTGCCCTCCCTGGAGCACTGTGGAGGAACATTAGAGCCGGACTGAAGCCTCGGCGGGGCCAATCGACGCTCCACTGATGCTGTCTCACCACGCTCCGACTCTTTGTTATAAATTCACAGGAGTGGGCTTTGAGTTTGTGTGTGTGTGTGTGTGTGTGTGAGGATAAAAGCATTAGTGCACAGTGTGTGTCTATTCCTAATGGATCCATATTATTCCTTTATTCTTGATTGGACTCAATCTGCGGTCACAAACATACGACTGAATAAAAGGGCACTTTATAAATTTGTGTATTTGACTACGTGCATAAAACCCTGGCTAAAGGGCACATAATTAATAACTTAATCTCCAAGGATGCCTGGATCGTCCACACTGCACTTTTATAATATTAGCATAGTCTTTTTGCATTTCCCTTTAGGGACCGGAAATGTAAAGGAGTCTAAGATTTTAATATCAGACATCATGCAAGTTTTTGTTTAGTTCAAAAAGGTGATATAGCGATAAAAGTATCACGAGCGTGCGCTTGTGCACTAGGATTAATATTGTTCGTGAGTAGGAAATTAGGGAATGCTAATGCGTTCTGTCTAGCTATTGCGCTAACTAGCTGGCCTTCTTGTTAAACAGCTAGCATGTAAATGAGCTAGCTCACTAGCGGGAGACAGCATGACAGTGTCTTATTACTGGGATGAGACTGTACTGAAATCCTAAACTGATAATATATATTTTGAAATTGTACGTTTACGATTATATCAAGGGTTTGAATATATCTGCAGTGCCTTCTGGGTAAGAGGTCGTAGAGCAAAATGGTTTTTTTCAAAGACAGCAGGGATTAGACCAATGAGAAAGAGGGGACGCAGCCAATGCGTGTTTATAAAAACAGTATTGGAACAAAGTCTCATGGCTGCGTGTGATTGGCTGGAGCTCATCTGATGACGTTACCGGGTTTGACACATCTGTATAGCATACCTAAATAAGCTTACATTACTCTGTATGCGGATAATAATAATAATAATAATAATAATAATAATAATATATTGTTATTATCCTTGTTCATTTTTTCCTTCTATAAATTAAATTGATCTGTTGCATTTAAATAGCTTTAAAATAACCCACGTTTTTTTTTCCCCTTCGGCTGCCTTTTCAAAACGTTACATTAAATTCGGATGAAAACATGCAGTCAGAGGGAAAAGAAGTGAGTGACCTTCATCTCTTTTGCTTCAAACATCAGTTAGCCAACATGACCGGACTTTTTATTATTTCAGAATTATTATATAAATCCGATCACCTTGACTTCTGTTACTAGAAAACTCAATAGCGTGGAGGATTGAACTCCTTCAATAGTTAATTTTTTTCTCCCATCGCTCTCTAGAGCTCGCGGAAAAGAAAAAAAAAATACGGCTTTTATGCCTCTTCTACGCTCGGCCCGGTCGATCGCTTGCATACAGCGGCTCTTGCTAAGAAAGTCATTTTAACCCGTGTGTTGGCTCTCCGCAGGAGCGGCGCCCGCTCTCGATGCTAATCAATCTCGTATCAATTAGGCCATAATTGCTGAGTCAATGAGAGGGGAGGAGTGCTTAAATATTGATGAGGAGTCTAAAAGGCCCGTCAGGTGTTTATTGGCATGGAGGAGAGATGGACGGCGGAGGAGGAGGAGGAGGAACGAGGCAGCACGGGTGATGGAGAGACGGCCGAGGGCGAGTCGCGGCAGTAGGAGCGAGCCGAGAGCTCGATCGATACACACTGCCCTTTACTCTGCTAGCACACGGCCAAAACTCGCTCCTCAACATCTGCCGCTTTTTCACACAGATGTGTCTATCTGATCGAGCGATTACTTATTACAAATATTACTCCCTGTTTGCTTGCGCAATCAAGAGCTAACGCTCTAACTGCTAACGCTCGCAATATAGAAGTCAGTCCAACCATACAGCGCATTTTTATACTATTGTTCTGTGGTATTTTTTAGCTTCAGGAATTTTACAATTCCGGATTTTAAAAATTTCTTTGGCTCAGAGGTCGATGGTGTCTCTGTTCTTTTTGGACTGCTAAGTGTACACTTAGCTCTTCTCCCCACAGCGCGAGTAAAGCAGGTACAGTGAGACGACATGGTGTCTGAGCTCAACATCTGGCTTCCATTTATATTCAAATGAAGTCTTGTTTTCACCTTCCTGCTTTAGTACACGAACGTGTTGTCATTTTCCTACCACACCTAGAGTGATAATAGTGCTCACGGCTACGCCACGTGTCCTCATCATCATCTGCGTCTTTACCTTCCGATGTGTAACGGCAGCTGATTTTGGGGACGAAGTGTCTCGGGATAGAGTAATGCAATTAGCGTAGTCGAACACACACGCATGCATAATTCATCGCAATTCCTACATGTTCTTCCGGAGCGAGTTTTTTTTTTTTTTTTAAAGAATTTAGTTGTAATTAACGCTAACCCCAGCCCTCGGCTTAACCTTCGCAACTTTCCGCCGCTTCTTATCGTCTCCGTCGGGTTCTTTCTTGGCCCGCAGGATGGCTGTTTCTTCTGAAACGACCTTGAAAACGAGCTTTGCCGAGAACGAGCTTTGTTGAAAGCGACTCTTTTGTTTTGCCAAAGCGCTTGGCTCGGCCGTTTTCCTTCAACTCGTCTAGAGACTCCAGAAAGGAAAAACAAATCTTAAGGCATCTGCTTGAATCCAAAGCCTCTGATATGTGTGACTGTTATTGCTATATGCTAATGCATGCACATCTATGCTACGGAGTCCCTTTCACTCGTCACTTACACTGATCCGGTCACATTTATAAAAACTTTAGCGCCAACAGCAGATCGGAATGATTGTGCTTTATTCTCGAACAAAAAACAGACAAACGAGAAAAAAAAAACATGCCGGAAATGTAAATCCGCCTCATGACCGAATGACAGCGGAAGCGGCTTAAAGCCGGACGGCGCTGCCGCTCTTTGGCGGCGCAGTTCACGTGTCTGTGTGACGTCGGGGGTCGGGTAGGCTACGTCGTCGTCCGGCGTGAAGTGGACTTTACCGCTCGTGCTGTTTCAGTGTGTAACATTTCCACAGCTAGTGTGTAAATTGCCTAGCCTTTACCGTGACTCCTGTCGGCCGTCTCTAAATTCACCCGAGCGTTATTTTGCTGTGCACGCCATCAGGCTTGACTCTTAAAGATGCAGGGCTTGTGGTGATGTTAACTAAACGCGCCGTGTCGATTAAGTGCAGGCAACAGGTCGAGCCCTCGGTGCTGATTGCAGCCGTCTCGTGACACAAGCAATCGCCTTGATTGATTGGAGTGTCGGGTTCTCTCGGCCCAGCTGATTGGCATGTTAATGACACCGGCACGGGAAAGCGCTTAGTCAGACCCACAATTCACGACAGTTCGCTGACCAGCCGAATTCACTCTTCCCCCCTTTTTTCTTTCCCCCCAAAAAGCTTTGCTAGCACTCATTTGTTAGCGTGTAGCTCAGAGCTATCTAACTGTGTCCAATTATCTGTCAAGCGCCCTGCGCTCAGGCTTGTCTTTATGTTGATGTCTCCATACGAGATCTTAATAAATGAAATACGGCGCGATTTAAAGCCTCAAACTTTAGACACGGCTGATAAATACGGCCGAATCGGGAAACGATCGGTCTTCAAGATGAACACGTAAACATCCGGCAGCATCCGTCACACACAGATAATTGTGTTAGCCTTTGAGTCGCTGTGTTCGCTTCCAGCATGAATTCTGCCCCATAAAATAATGAATCAGAATTTGTGAGGTGTGTGTGTGTGTGTGTGTGTGTGTGTGTGTGTGTGTGTGTTGGTCATTAGGGCCTCTGCTTCCTCCCGAGCGCTTGAGTGTGACAACAGCAGATGTGTTTCCCCTTTAATACTCCCCTGTCATGTTTTTTTTGTTCGTCCTTGATGGGCGAGAAGCTGTGAAGGACTCGCTCTGTCCGGCCGCTAACGATTCCGAGACACTTCTGTCCTCCTCGAACACAGGAAGGATAAGGAAGCGCCGCTTCACTCGCAGGCGTCACATCACACGCCAATGAGACTTTTGCTCATGTTCGCCTGATAGTTAGCGTTAGCAATGAATACTGACATCTATCAACACGATGTAAAAATCCTCCCAGAATTCCCGTGAAGCAAGCTAGCGTTTAGCAACAGTAAAGATTGCGGAAATGCATCCTCTAGCTAGCTAGCATTTAGCAATAGGAAAGGTTATGATGAGGTAACAATCTAGATACATTTAAGAATAGGATTTAAAATTAGTCAAAGGAATTCTGTTGTCAGCGCAGAGTTGTTGTCCCGCCAGTGACGGGAATGAACATGTATAAGTACAATCGGCTCGTGAAATGAGTGCAAATTAGAAAGTTAGCAATATGATTCCCCAAAATTACGTTGTTAGCTCCTAGCTCGCCAGTGTTAGCATGGAAGATAACGAGTATGAATTATGAAGATGATGACTGATAAAAGATCATGAACTCCAGAATTCCTGCAGCGTTAGGTCATTGTGGTTCGCTAATTAAACAGACATATGAACAGAAATTTTCACAGAAATCCTGTCGGCTTGGCTAACGTTAGCTTACTGGCTAGCTTCAGCGGCTAACATTAAAGTCCTCCAGGAATTCCTTTGTCGTGTCTGATTTTTCCTTAGCTAGCAGGAAAATTCTCTTAGCAATCCTGTCGGGTTTACGAACGTTATTATATGCCAGTAATTCTGAGAGAAATCGGCGCTTAAGCTGACGCTAACAGGGATTCAGTTCAAGTGTTTTGCTGTATTTGAACGTAGCATCTTTGCGAAGACGAAATGAAGCATATCATTAATTCAGCTTGTTAAAAAAAAATGAACCTCTTTGAAGTTCACTAATTAGACTCACCTGAGGCAGCGTTTGCTAGCGACCGCTTAGCGATAAGCCAGGTCTCCTGCGCGATATGAACGCGACTAATGTAAGAAACGCTAATCATGCCAAGAGTATCTTCTCTCTGAATTTTTTTTTTTTTCCCGGAGATAAAGCAAAAGAAAGGTGCTAATAGCTACAAAAAAGATGTATGTGTCATGAAGATAATTCTTTATACTCTCTCTAACATGCTGTTTTGGTTTACATCCGGCGTATAATGTTTAGCTGATAATTCCTGAAGATAACACCTTCACTCGTTAGCCTCAGATAAGATAATAAGCTAATTAGCACTCTGGGAAGATGCTTTATTTGCCAACATTGTTAGCTAAAACAAGAGGGGGATTTGACAGTGAAGCAGCTTTTCACAGCCTGACATCACTTCATATATGATTGACATTTCATCCCGGTGTTGCGAGCTTAGCGTATACGGTGTTGCTATAGAGCTCTTATATCGTTCCTTCTCCTTTCACCGGTGCTTTAGTGGACCAGGCGTGTGAGCGGCGCTTCTGTTTTTTTCTTTTTTATCCGCTTTACCCATGACTAGCCACAGATTCAGAAGGACTGTCTAGCTAATAATAACAGTATTACTGGAACAGGAAGTGCATTTAACGGCTGAGATATCTCGTCTAACACCACAGCGCCGTTAAATTCTGATTGGTCCGATTTTCTACAACAGCAGCTCTGACTGGTTCATATTAAGAGGGAACTACTGTTTATAGCTGCTATAACGTAAGCAAGAGCAGAAGCTAACTCGTTTCGCGAGCATTCATCAAGGTGAAATGTAACTGTGAAACTCTGACGTTTTACCCTGTAGTAATTAGGAACGTGATTGCTCTGGGATAAGAGGAACAAAACACCTCCAGACGTCCTGTTATGGGAAAATAATAAGAGTAGCAGTAACTCCACTTCATCACATTATGATTATATGATCATTTTCCTCACTCAGCTGTCTTTGCTCATAACAGCACGTCATAATGCAGGCTCACAACCCAAAACATGATTTTACCAAGTGCAAATTTTGTCTGCAATAACAAAATCCTGCCACGTAACACCGGGTTAAAGTGCCAGAAATGATTACCGCCTCTTATTATTGTCCCTCGTGCCAAGCGCTGGTGGTCACTCATCCGCTCTATATGATCACCGGTTGTCCTTTGAAGAGATTCACCTGAATTAGATCACGTCAGGACGAGATGAAGAAGAGAAACCATAAGAAAGGAGTGTTTTATTAGCCTGGAACTGCGAAGTCTATAAAAGGGCTCGAGTTTTAACAATACAGGTCCCTCGCTGACGAAGACTTGGATCATTTCAGCCTGCTGCTGATGAGGTGATTTGAGACAAAGCCTTTCTAAAGAGTGGGCCGTAATGGACAAGCGGTTTGTGGTGTGTTAGCGTTAGCGCCAGTGAGAGTTAGCATGCTGCTCTGTGCTGACACGTGTCTATGAGGTCCATATGGTAGTTCCTGGAACTGATTAGACAGAGATGAGTAAAAAAAAACAAGTGAACATCACATGCAACGAGTCATGGTGTTTTTTCACCTTAAGCATATGGGGACCTTGAACAGAAGGAGGGTTTCAAAAGTATTGGCACCCATACAATTCACAGATGATAACCGGACAGGAATCCGTCCCTGTAACGTGTACCAAGGCATCAGACGATGTTGGACGATCTTCTTCCATGCGTTTCATTTTAAGCTTTTATATTCTCAGGATAGCGTCTTAAAGGGGGGGCGGGGCGGGGGGCGGGGTATGGTACGAATACTACTGCAACATATATCTTTTTTTTTTTTTTTTTTCTTTTAGAGAAATAAGTGAATCATTGTGCAGAAATTTTGTGCATTCTACATGTGTTCTCAATGGGTGCCAATATTTTTGCAGTGGAGTCCCATGTCGATGGAAAGAGCCCTTTCCTGATATCCATTGTTATAACCAGAGCAGTGATCAATAGCAGTACTTAAGCAGCTGATCCTCGTTATATCAGACTTGTTCTGGCGCCTTGCAGAATCCCGAGGCCGGCGTGGCTGTATCGGAGGATCAGCGGGGGTCCGGCAGGTGCAGCGCGCCATAATTGAAGCGGAATCATGGCTCTGTCGGCGTCTCCGGAGCGTGTGATCCGGCCTCATTCCCACGGCGTTCCACGTAGCCTCTGTCCTCATCTCTCGCTGCCTATTAAGAGCTGCTCCTACAGCCACGGGGAGCCTTGTCTCATTACTCGAGTTGGAACAAAAAAAGTTCTCTTAATTCCCCTTCGCTTGTTTCCGCCGGCTCCCCCGAGGCACCGGGAAATTCGCACCTAGCGCCGAACGCACCCACGCCGCACCTACGTGCTGCGGCTCGGAGGTCGCTGGAGGATTAAAGACCTTAAAAATGCAAAGCGAGTGCTTCATCTTCATGTTTGAGCAAATCTAACTGGCATAAAACAATGTTTGATCCAAATCAGGAGAAGTCAGTTAACCTTTTGAGACAACAGGCTGCTTAATGAGATCACGATTTTGACTGACGTGTTATTTGCAGCTCACAGAACGTGTTGCTTTAAACTATTAAACACTGATCTGAGGTTCAGTAGCACGTTGTGTAATATGTTTAATAAAGCACTGAAATGACCTGGGAACATTTCTACACCTTTAACCTAATTAAAATTCACCGATGTATGAATATGCATGATATGCAAATGACCTTTTGGTAAACTATCTCTGTGTGCTTGTGCAGTTTTTACTCTTCTCGGAATTCTCAAGAGAAGATTAGGGAAGATTTTTTTTTGTATCTATTTATTGGTGCATCCCCTTCTGACCAATCAGAATCCAGAATTCGAATGTGTGTACCCACACGGTGGTATACCATTAGCTAGCTTATGTATCAATACTTAATGACTAGCATGCTCGCTGTTTAGCATTTTGCTTTAGTGGATGTTGTACTGAAGCTCTAAGTCTAGAGGAACCCTTAAGTGTGCACTGCTCAGCGTGTTTTCTTTTTTAGTTAAACTACAGCTAACTTCTAAACACAAATGAAGTAACGCACTGATCAGTGAGAAACCTGTTCACGCTACGTGCAGAGCAGCAAAGCAAGCTAATTGTATTAGCTACGTACACTCACCAGACGCACCAATGATCTCTACGTCCTTCCAAGCTTTATTTCTTTTCCTAACATGTCTGTACACATTTACTGAGAGGTTGTATAAGACAGGATGAGACGAAACCATGGAAACAGGAACTAATTGCAAGTGGGAACTAAAGTAGTGAGCGGCGAACTGAAGCAACGTTCGCACCACACATGCCAAGGGTTCCTCAGAGGAATCATTCCAGCTTGGATTGGGCTCATTTGCATATTTTTGGAAGTCTGATCCCGCCCACAAAGTTTGATTGACAGGAAAGGAAATAAAATAAAGCAGGTAATTCCATAAATGAGAACATACTGTAGATTTTTACGCATCTACTCTGTATTGTTAAAAATGTTTTAATTATAACTAAGAACGTTCATCTTTTCCACTAAAAATGAGCGAACGTCCGTGAGAGTTGCTTCGTTTGAAGCGCTTAGAATATATGAATGGACTGTTCCCAACTCGTTTGCTACCCCCTCGCTCAGGCTCTGTATTTAGACGCTCAGCGTGTTGGAGTATTATGAGACTCGGATATGTCTTCGTATCGCAGAACCATCGCAGGTCAGACGGTTTTGATGAACGGCTCCTCGTCTGAGATCCGAAAGTATTCGATTACATCTCGCGGGCGTCCTGAAAGTCGGTACAGGTTCAGAACAAACACCTTCTCCCGAATTCCGAATGAAATTTAATACAGCATATTTATCTCTGCTTACTGACGGAAATCGAAGCCTCATCACGAATCCACACACACATTTATCTTCCGCTGTCGATGTGGGTTTCAGGCGACGCCTCGATATTTCTGAGGCTTCAGGAAATATCATCAAACAGCGTTTCAGATGTCGTTGCGTTGGATCATGTTCTAGAGCCGAGGCTCTGACAGGAGTGCACCTGCAAATCACATATTTATACAGTACTAATGTACACATCGTTGTTTCTATAGTAACAGTTTGTAGTGCGGATGCGCCAGATTAAACGATTAAAAAAAAAAAAGGTTATTGTGAAGTTTTGTTAACCTCAGGCTGGCGCGGGAACGCCGTTTACAGCTGCTATAGTTTATGGGAATCTGAATGTAAAGCGCTACGTGACTTTACACCTAAATGTGTATTAAGTTCGAATTATTTCATGTGAATTTATCTGTCAATGGATCCACAGAGCTACATTCAGAGTGAATGGAGTTAAAAAGCAGCATAAATCAACATTAAGTCAAGTTACGCAACAGGGTGTTTGGTTCGATTTAACAATATACTTTATCTTTATGTTTCATTATTCAGCTGTGCATAAAATAGCACTTGATCCAGCGCATCCTGTTATAGTACGTCATTATTATTATTATTATTACTCTTGTTGTTACCTTTTTTATACGCATCTACTACTTATAGAAAAACGTTAAGTAAATTAAACATTTATTCAGAAAATAATTAACCCTTGAGACTAGTGATGTCTCTGATTAATTTCTCTCTCCTTCGGTGTCCTGTGTAGAAAAAAACCCTTTTCCTGGACGCTGAAGGGACATAAAGTTCATGTATTTCTATGTTTCTATTGTCTTTGAATGACATTCAGCAGTACTTGCTATAATATAGGAACTGTAGTTACATCGAGCTGTCAGAGAGTGGCGCTGGACTTGACACTGCACCTGCTGATAACACGCAAGGAAAAGTTCGGAATGGGGCGTAACTCTCAGAGACACGCGTCTGTTTTAATCAAGCTCCGCCCCATTTGTGTAACTAAACACAACAGTGTAATAAATGTTTGATTTTCTGTCTAATTTTCTATATTTTGTGCCATTGTGTGTGTGTGTGTGCGTGTGTGTGTGTGTGTGTGTGTGTGTGTGAGACCATCTGTTCAGTACATCTGCTCCAGTTCCTGTAATATACATAAATTGATATAATATGAACTGAATGAAAGTGGTGAAAATCTTTACGTTCGCGGTTGT
This sequence comes from Notoglanidium macrostoma, assembly GCA_030068235.1. Taxonomy (NCBI): domain Eukaryota; kingdom Metazoa; phylum Chordata; class Actinopteri; order Siluriformes; family Auchenoglanididae; genus Notoglanidium; species Notoglanidium macrostoma. The sequence goes on along the minus strand of JAQQZR010000033.1, from coordinate 27,921,601 downwards.
CATGGACGCATCGTTAGAGCCTTTGTGGATTTTAATAGACGTTTCTTAAATTAGAAGTTTCCCATCTTGGAAAAATTGTTACTGGAGATCTGACGTCTCCGAGATGGAATTCCATGAAGGCAAACAAGTACAAGAAATCTGTTTTATAATCATTAGAGATGCTTCGGAATTTCTTTATTATAAGGTTAGAACACTAGAAACAGGATGGACGATTGGAATATGAAGCCGTTTTGCGTGAGATATTTTGATCGGACTTCCTCCTGGTCAGTTCTGAACCGTCAGAGTTTCTCACGTCCACACGGAAGCCAAGCAAGCAGGAAGTGACTGCAAGCATCCGGCCGATGCAGGACGCAGGAGGATCAGAGCTGCAGGACAATCTGCAGTTTCCAGCGATTAGTCATGAGCGTAATCTTGGGTCTGCTCACCGCTGTACGTCATTTGTAATTTATCATTTTCCCTCCTCCTTTGTAGTTGCCTTATTAACGAATGGCGGCACTCGAGAGCCAATTAAGCGTTCCTCGCCACATCTTCCCCTCTTAACCTAACGTTTGTGATGTATCTTCTTTCACGTTGATCAGCATTATCACATCGTCTGCTTTTATCTCTCTCTAAGTGCTGTCCCGTCTGATCAGGACGCCTTCAAACGGATCCTCGCCACTTTGATGATTCAAGTTCCAGCTCCGGATAAATCAGTAAAAAGCACTTTGGGTTAGCATCAGCGTTCGATCTGGAGTTAGCCACCGGACGCTGTGGAGCAACCGCACACACGCTACTGCCGCTCTCAGTACATCGCAAATTAATCTGATATAAAAAACACAAAACTGCGAAAGGTCACGAAGATGTCGGGATCCAGAGACCATCTCTGCGTCATAAACAGAGCGAGATATTGCCGCGGTCAGGATGGCGGCGGTGCCGAGGCGAGCGATGTTTGTAGCTGATGATTGTATTTCCCTCTTTTCTCTCTCGAGCTCCTCGGGGACGCATTACATATAATACTCCAGCGTGTTAAAATTCAGACCCCGCGTCTGTGTGCTTTCCGCCGCGTCCGTCTTCTTGACATCGCATTAGAGTTTGTGTAAGAAAGGTGAGATTATGCATTAGGAGCGCTTTTGCGCTGCTCCCTTTTCAAGGGTTCTTAACCAGACGCTGATTTCGGCTACAGGAGATTACGGGCGCTCGTTCGCAGATGTGATGTGATATTCGGAGTGGTGAGAGTGGAAGCTGAGGGTAAACCTGAGTGATTAGACAATTCAGTGGTGTTACGCAGCGCTGATCTCAAAACAAAACAACGTATGGGAAGCCAATGCAAAAACAAAAGCATCGGTGTTTGCTAATTGAGGTGTTAGCTATGACGAGATGAGCACGCTTAACACTGTTACAACTAGAAGGGGAAAAAAAAGTTGAAGTGACTGGAGTAGGAAATTCAGATTTTTCTCCCAGACCTCTACACGGGCTCTGGTGTAGCTTCTGTATTTATAAGCATGAGCTGAATAATAATAATGTCCTATAATGATCTAACACTGATATTCACAAATGTGTGTACAAGTCAGCTATAAATAACGTCCTCGCACAGATCCGGGTTCCATCCCGAGCTCGGATAAATGCCGGCGTGGATTTTCCCGCGTGTTCTCTCCGTGTTCACGCGGGTTTCCTCCCGGGCCGCAAAAACATAGTCACGGATTAGCCGTGATAAACTGCCCCTTGGCGTGAACGTGTGTGTGTGTGTGGTGCCCTTCGATGGACTGGGGTCTCACCTGGGGTGGATCCTCTCACCTTGCACAGGGTTATGGGATCAGCTCCAGTGTATCATTCGGACTGTACCATACGCTGCATCGTGGGGTACGTATGTAGTGATATGGTACTAGTCAGTGCTCAGAAGCCAAATATACACAAATCGTTGAGAAGAATGTGTTCCAGTCAGCTAGACATCTGCTTTTAGCGCAGAAATATACAGTAGGTTCCAACAGGACCGTGATCCAAAGCGCAGAGCCGGAACTACACAGGAATTCTCCGTCTAATTTGGCAAAGCTTGAGAAAATCTGCATTGAGGAATGGAGGAAAATGCCTAAATCCGAAAGCACATAGCTCAGCGAGACACGTCTGAGACGAATGAAATCTGTGATGGCTGCGAAATGACAGTTCACAGTGAGGAAGTGAATGTTTATCATCTTTTTCTGTACAGAGGCACTTCAAAATGAGCAGAACAACAAAATCCCATTCTGAAATGCTGAAACTTGATGCACAAAGAGCAATAATCGCAGGGGGTGAATACTTTCTGAAGAGCCCTGGTTATTCTATATCTGCAGTATGCTTTAGTAATAACGGTAGAAGTGATAACATTTACACAAAGCGATGGTTTTTGGAGCTCCAGAGCTGTAGTAAGATTCCACCTCGGCCCATCATGCGTATACATTTCCATGGCCCTGTTGTAAAATCCCTCCACCTCAGTAGGTATTATAGTCTAATAGCTGGCCTAGGTGTTTTAATTAGCGAGGGATCCTTGTTCTGAAGGCAGATGGCACAATCCTCTGTCTTTTGTTAAAGTCACACTAATTAAAATTCTCGGAGAAGAGCGCTCCCTCCAGAATGCATAATAAGACGGCTGGCTCAGAAACTAATAAGAGACCTGACGCCTTGACAACAGCCTCACCTTGAAACTTCGGGCGAGTCGATTGCTCGCAGAGTAGTAACCCCACCAAACCCTCCCAGGATCCAGGCGGAGAAATAACACTCTAGAGTTCTAAAATGTGGAGGCAGAATGGCCTCTCGGCGTGACACGGGCCGCGCCCGGGTCAGCGTGGCTGCTTTATAACTATTTAATGACGCCAGCTCCGATAGAACGAGCGATTTTAAATCTACACTATTACTGAGAGATGAGCAGGCTGGGAATACACACACACACACACACACACACACACACACACACACACACACACACACACACACACACACACACACACA
>JAQQZR010000033.1:27896452-27912535 GCA_030068235.1 Notoglanidium macrostoma | reverse complement strand
GTTACAGTAACAGTGTAACATTTTAGCTATAGTTATAGTAACAGTGTAACATTTTAGCTATAGTTACAGTAACAGTGTAACATTTTAGCTATAGTTATAGTAACTGTAACATTTTAGCTATAATTACAGTAACATTGTAACATTTTAGCTATAGTTACAGTAACAGTGTAACATTTTATCTATAGTTATAGTAACAGTGTAACATTTTAGCTATAGTTACAGTAACAGTGTAACATTTTAGCTATAGTAAAACAAGGCCTAATTTAATTTGAGCCAGAATTTGAATTTGGGATATCTGTAGTTTAATTTTTGCCAGTATATCTTTACTAGTAAAAATGGTATTTTACTGGTCAAAATTCTCATTAATGCTATTGATGCCCCGGTTTGACAAGACAAAAATCACTAGTGACTTTGGATTCCTGTCACTCTTATCTACAATAAAATTTTTACTAGTAAAATGAATGTGTTTGTTTGTACATTGTACATGTATAATGAACATTTTACTAGTAGAAATACAAACTGCAGATATCAACATTGCTCCACACATCCATAATTTAGTTTCAACTATTAAAAATATGATTAGAGATATCTGAAATACAATCTGTAGACGAAATTCCAAATATGTGTCATTTCGGTCCGTGTGCAACTGGCCATTCATTATGACAAAATAACAGTTTTAATTGCACCTGACATCAAATATTTAAATTATGGGTTAGGTTAAAAAAAAAAAACCAAACATCTCATGGTTATAGATTTCTGCTGTGGAATTTGCCATCAGTCTGTTATGTAGTTGTGTTTTCTGTACGCATGAGCAATACATCACATTGCTGAGCCACTCATTTAACTTGTGTCCATGTTTATTCTGAAATCCCGTAGGAACTATAGTTCAGCCCTCTAGACAGAGATTGAAGTGTCGGGGAGATAGCTGTCGGGAATGTAATTGTGGAGAAGAGAGACAGGAATTCACAGTCTGTTATTTGACTAGTCAAAATGATGATACAGTAGATATTTTCACTTTACAAGCTAAAGCTGCTTGCCCTAGTTCCATTGCTGTGCTCATATCACTGTGAAAACCTGGGTCCAAGAAACTAGTTGGGAAACTGAGCGAGCCTTCACCACTCTCACAAAAACTTCCACGAGAGTCCTCACTTGAAAATCATCCTGATGTGAACCTGCCCGTTATAGGCGAGACAGATTCCTCAGAGCACACGTCGAGCTCAAGGCCTGTACAGTGCTCATGGTCTCACATCACATCTCAGCACCAACACTTGATGCAACTCAGACCTGCGTCTGCACAGCACTTCAGAGACATGTCAGGAGACGGCCTTTACTGTGATTCACTGATTGACTCCAAATCCCAAAGTGCATCAACCAGAGTAGAGACCTACAAGCATGTCAAAAAGAAAAGCTGATGGAACACAAAAACACGAGAGACGGGAGGCTACACACACCCAAGTGGTATTCTTTCACCAGGTCAAAGCTTTCCCAGTCCCAGATCTGGATGGAAATCCCCATAGCTTTGCTTCCTGGATAAACATCAGTGAAGAAATCTGACCTCATTAAGCCAAGCTGATGAAAGCACGAGAGCACCATGAGAGGTGTGAGAACTTTGCACAGGAGTATGAGGCTCACAATGAGTCTGAAGATGACATTCATCCCCTTACAGTGAGTCAGTATTTATTCACAGGACTCCTGACAGCCTCCAGAACTGTTAAAAAAAAAAACCAAATAGACAAATTAAGAAATTTGGGTTACATATAATTTGAATTGTTGTTTGGTCTTTGATAGCTTGCATGGATTAAATGAACGCACAGAGAATGAGAGTTTATGTGGCAATTATATTGAGAACACGTACAGAATGGACTGCTTTAAAGTGGAAAGCATTGTTCTTATTATTGCCTATATAGAGTGAATAATGAGAACACAAAGCCAAGCTACGAAACTCCACATTCAGCACTGCGGGAATACACACCGAGCAATTACAGATTACCTCTAGGACCAGGTTTATGGAAATTATGAAGGGACAAATTTGAGAACAGGGTTGCCAGGTGTGTGTTCAGCTGAGTTCAGTATATTGCATGATGTCAATATTCTGCCATATTGGATTTGATCAAAAACACTTAAATATTTTCACCGGCCACAAATTTTGTCCAATCTTAGCAAAATTTGGCACAGACAATCTTTTGACGGGGCCTCACGAGAGTTACTTGTTTGCTTTTTGATTTGTTAAAGCGTTCACCCATTATAGTCAATCAAAATCAGTGGCACAGCCACCAAACTGAGAGTGAGGTCATATCTCTGCAACGCTTTGATGTATTAAAACCAAACTTGGCACATGGACTCAGGACCCCATCATGAGGAAGGCCTCCCCCCAAAAAATGCAACATTTAACCACCAGGGAGTGCTGCGTCAAGGATTAATTATGCTATTTTATAGCAATTATGCTATGCTGGATTAATTATGCTACTTGGCAAGTTGCCATGTCTTGGTCTTGTGTTTGGACTCCCATGATATCACCAGGAAGAAGAATTATTTTGTAAAAGCAAACACATCAACAGTTAGCCAAAACACATTTTGCTCGTTGTGGCTTGTAACAGGAAGTTGCATCATCTATATATCCTGAAGATCACATGAAGAATTTCTCTCATTCTCTCTCTTTTTTTTTTTTGATGATATTGACAGCCGAGGCCAAAGTACAACCTTGTCGCACAAATCTAAAAATTGAAAATAGATTATTAATTTAATCTACACAAATCATTTGAATGTCCTCAAAGTCCTCACATCATTAGCATGGGTGCTAACGAAGCACATTTTGTGCGTTTGTTCATTTTATTCAAGAACAAAATGCAGGATTGTACAATTTGTGAATGGTTAAAAGCATGTTTTCGAAGGTTCGGTGTTGAACAATGATGGGGAACAAAGCAAACAAAAAAGAACATTTAACAGTCCTTAATGGCCCTGCAATCGTCGGATCATTTAAATCACCTGCAGAAGAAACAGCCTCTGCTGATTCTGATTATTTATTTGGCCCAGCCTCGGTGTGATCTATCTAAGATCAGCGGCGTGTTGTTTGCTCATCATTAACTTAATTAAGTTTTCAGTCTTTTAAGCAGCCATCGACAGGAAGCATTACTCGCTCCAACCTTGCATCACATGAGACGGGATTGATCGATAACGCAGCAGGAACCAAAAAAAAAAAAAACATCCCAAAAAAACTCTTTAGAAAGAGAAACTTTTTATGCTTGGTCATGTGGTTCTGTAACATCGCAGATGCTTAGTGCGAAATCTTAATATTAAATCGATTTCCATTAATAAAGCTCACTGTTAATCAGAACAGACTTATTATGTTTTCGCACGGTGCCATTTTCCCCAAATGTCAGTCCTTCAAAAGAAGGGGGAAAAAAGCCGCTCTCCCACAACAAAATCGATGGCTGTCGTGCAGCGTCTAAATGTTTCATTACTGTAAATACGGCAGGAGAGATATGGATCGGGGGCAGCTGAGTGTACGCTCTGGTCGGGAGAAAAGGGCCTGCAATAAAAGCACATTGATCTCCTGAACTCACGAGTATACAGGCGGCCATGTTGGGAGTCTGGGGGCGGGGGCAAGTAGCGGGGGAGGCAGTGGAAAAGGAGGTGTGGGGTACAGGGGGAGGGGGAGGGGGGGTGTTTGTTGGAGCCCACCAGCTCTGATATTAATGGCCAGAGGATGGGATCGCTTCACTGCTGGGGCACGTCATTTTTCAATAAGACAACAGCGATGCACTCATAAGGCTGTTTTCTGCTTGCCTGGTGTGTGTGTGTGTGTGTGTGTGTGTGTGTGTGTGTGTTAGAGTTAGAGAAGGATGTCTATAGGGAACCATTAGCTGGATCAGAGAACAGATCTATAGATGATTACCAAGGTCAAGCTCGGTCAATAAAACCCACGCGAAGTGATTGATGGTCGAACGAAGATGAACAGCAAAACCACGAGTCGGTAATGACTTTATTTCACAGGTTACATAGCGGAGAAGACAGACCCGTGTGTGTGTGTGTGTGTGTGTGTGTGTGTGTGTGTGTGTGTGTGATACAGGACGGGAAAAAGATGATGACGCACCAGCAGGTGTCTCTCTAGTCAAATCTCTTTGTTTTCTTACACTCGGGATGAAGTGATGCAGAAAAACAGACGGAAACTATCTGTTCATCTTCTTAACCACCATGTAATTCACACCAGGGACTCGGCGGTGTAGTGCGCTTAACAAAACACAGCGCCGTTTGGATTCTGATTGGTCAGAAGGTGACGTGTTTCCAATACCAGCAGCTCTGATTGAACTACGTTATGGTTTCTACAGTGACAGCTCACTGACAGGGACGTGTATGCCTATACATAAACGGATTAAAATGTGTGTAAAAACGGATACGACGGAGTTTTCTGTAAGATTCATGGAAGGAGTCTCCAGTGTCAGTCATATAGTGGTAACACTGTAACCTGAGGAGTTTTGGCGTTGTGGTTTTTCGGTAATTGTATTTTTTGTCGTATGAAATTAAAGCGAGGGACCGTCATTCTTTTCTTGCGGTATACAGGTGGAATTTGAGTACTTTGAGTTTCTCACGGATCACATCGTCATTGGGATTTCTGCAGGACCGCCACTTATGGAATGACAGATTTATGACGTTTGAATAGATCTCCAGCTCGAGTTTTCTGAGTTTACAACTGAGTCCTTCCTTCATTGCAACAGTTTCCCTCCAGACCGCAGAGCCAAAATCCACGGCCTTCCACTGATTCTTCTGTACGTCTTAAAATTTCCAACTCCAGTCCTTCGTTCCTAAGCTTCCCGAGTGTCTGGTTCTCTAGTCTCCGCATTTCCTGTATCCGTGTTGCTAGCGCTCTTTTCGGTTATGTTTGTTTCCTGTCTGTTTTGAATAGGAGTATGGATTTGCTGCGTTGACCTTGTCTTCATGTGAGCTGACTCCCCCAGTGTGGATTTCACCTACGATCCTCTGATGTTCTCTAATAAAGCGACTCGGCACGTACGTCCCGCTGACTCTGGCTCCAGTTTGTTTATAGCAAAACGACTGCCATGACCTCGCTTTTATTTTGCTTTTGGCAGCAAATTAAAATGACATCCAGATAAATAAAATATCTACTTTGAGACGCTCACTGTTTAGATGTAAAACGGAAGGAATAAAACAGTCACTTGTGTAGTTACGGTACCATAATCAGCGATGGGGTGGGGTGATGAAGCGGCGTCACTGGAATCAACACCGAAGTTGTTGATTTTCCTACAACGGCGTGTCCCCGAGTGCGTTAAACATAAAAATAGCATGCCGTGTTAGCAAGAAAGCATAAACTCCTCTGTCCTGGAGATGTCAGGGAAGTTTTATCCAGCTTTACCTCTCACTGTCACAAAGCACAGACACGGGAGACTCCTTACATGATGCACAAACGCTCCTTCCGGAAACGTTTCACGATGGACATGTTCATTCGTGAACTGTTTCAGTGCTGAATAAATTGTGAACCCTTTTTGTGGCCAAAAATCTAAATTTCTGAAAAAGAAAAAAAATAAAGCTGACAGAAGAACTGACAAAACACATTTTATTGTAAGTTCATCTAGTGAATAATATTGACATTCATGACATTTGTGACATTTATCAATGACTGTTGCTACAAGCACTGCCTCCGTAGAAGTCGGCTTTTTCAGCATCTGCATTCAGCCCCTTATGTGGACTCGTAACTCCTGCGCCGAAAGGTAAATAATAATTCATTTAATAGCCTTAGATTCTGTAGATTGTCCAGAACTGCTGTTATCGAAAATTACAATCAAAATTGAGAATTCAGCAGCTCTGTTGGATAAAGAAAATCTATTACGAAGCAAAAGAAAATGTGAGGGAAATTCCACAGTTGTGTTTAGAAACAGACGAGGTCTGTGTGGTTTTGGTACACAGAGCCCCTGACTGTACTGTAAACTCGTAGCTCAGATCGCACCACATACTGAATATGAAACAGGAGCCGCGTAGCTCAGTTTTCCATTCAAAGGCCAAAAATAGCTCGCAATTAATTACAGGCTTGTGTGCGAAAACAACACGCACTCTTATCTGGAGTCGTGCAGCCTGTTGTGAGTGGTCTGATCCCAATAATTTTATGTAAGTACACATGACTACAGGAAATAATTCGATTTGTTTTAGATTTTACTATTATTGCTGTTCTGTTAGAAAATGAATAAGTACACACTTTCATGCCAAAGAGCAATTATAAGATCTGCCTCTTCCGTATGACCTTATGAGTTAATGAATATGGAATTCATTAACCGGCGCCTGAATCCAGTGTTTTTTGTTTGGTTTTTTTTTCCCCTTCAAAAACAAGACCCGGCTGCACTCACTCGTAAAGAAAAAGAAAAAAAAAGAACACAGAAATTCATTATAGCCAAAGGCGTAAACAATTATCAGTCACCTCTAATCCTGTGTTCTGGCCAAAACAGCTCCAATGTACATTCACTGTGCGTGACTTCGATGATTAACACACTTTACCCGATGTGTCAAGACGTCTAGAAAATTAGCATCGGAGCAAATTTGCATTCAGGTTATGCGCCTCCTCTCATGATCACGACTCTGTTCTGTTTACAGATGGCCGATTTCCGTTAGCGCCATTTGGTTAGCAAACACAGCAGTGCTCTGAAGGAAATGCTTCAAAATCCCCTCGCAGAGGAAAAGCCGGATGGTACGACGAGTTCGAAGTCATTTCTTCAGGGTCCCTGTGGGTCGGATAATGTCTAGGCCCAGCGCCTGGGGGGGATTTCTCTCCTGCAGAGTTTAATCTGATCTAAAGCACCTCACTCTCATATTCAGATGTGAGAGAAAACCTTGATTAGCTGGATCAGGTGTGTTAAATTAGCGTCGGGAGCTCGGCGGGGGAGGCAGGGCTCCAGCTGAGAGAGATATTTGGTGCAAGTTTGGTGGGAAACCTTTTGGTGTCTTGTATGAAGTATCAAAAAGTCTGTAGAAGACAATGAGGGACATATTCAGAGTTTGTGACTTCAGTTATTTACGCAGGGAAAGTTACACATATTCGGAGTCAGCTTATGTCGTTTCCTAAGTTGGACTTTGATTAACCTGTGCTTAGTTCATGCCTCTGATTGTGCCAGAATTTTCTAGACCAAGAGCTGCTCAGGCGTCTGGACCACGGGTTTTAACTGATCCTGACTCTGGGACTACCATTCTGACTAGGAAGCAACCTGAGGACTGTTGTCATGGGGTGCGAGGAAAGGGGTTGAGGTGCGAATCTGTAAATGATGCAGATGTTAAGGACGTCTAAGCACAGTCTACCAAGTATAGACTGGAAGGGCACTGTTTTAATCCTAAAAGTCCTTTGGCTTTTATACATTTTATATATTTGCATGAATGATTATTCACAAACAATAATTAATATAAGGAAGTGTGTTTAAAAAAATAATAATAGTGATTCCCACAGTGAAACTACGTTATTACATGGATATTCAGGGGCCACCTGCAATTCCATCACAGACCACCAGGGGGCTGCTGGTAACAACGTGATCTAGACCACTGCTTTTAAAAACAAACACTCATGAAAACGTGCCCACAGTTAAGCTGATAAGCTAACCAGGCAGTCTTCAGCTACCTTTACATCTCACTTTAAGTTCAGTTATCGTTTTATCAATAAAAATTTGGTCCTCAAAATAAGCAGCGTCTACGATTAAACTGTTTCCTCTGACGTCCTCATGTCCACATATATTATTAATTGATTTTGTCATATTTGTGTCATGTTTTACCGTGGGTTAAGCCTTGATCACGCAAGAAAATGTGCTTAAGTTCAGAATGACGTGTAACCGTGACACGCCTCTTCTTTACTCAAACTCTGCCACAGCGTGCGCAACTTTTGAATAACTTCAGAGTGGTGCTCAAGTCTGGAGTTAAAGTAGACCTATGAAAATATTTGGTATAACTGATGATGTCATCATGAAGCCCACCAATCATAAATCCAAACTAGTAACTGACTACTGGAAATAATGCCATAACAGGACATGTAGGAACTGACAATGGCTCGTCTCTACGAGGGTTCCTGACTGTCAGTCCACTGGTAATTGCAGTTGGGGTCTTTATAATGTTAGCCTATTGATATCACACACCTTACAATCTTGCAGCTAAAGAAACATCCTTAGAATGGTAATCGAAAACCTGTGGAATCCTGTTTCTGCTAGGATTAAGAGCAAATATATATATATATATAAATACACATTTTCCCTCTGTCTGAAGCATGTTTTTGATTTATAGATTTTGACTCAATAAAAATTTTTACTCATAAATTTTACTATCAAGACATTAATTTTGGCCATTTTACTCATAAATTTCTAGACATTATTTGTGATGGATATTATAATGCTGCCCCAATGCCCCACTAGATCTCTCTTGTTCTCTATGTCTGTCTCACACACTCTCTCTGTCTGTGTCTGACTGTCTCCTGTTGTAAGTCTGTATATCACTGTCTCGCTGTGATAATGTTTACTGTATCTCTCTTTCTGCTCTCTCTTTCTCTCTGAATGAATCGGCAGAGCAGTTCACGAAGGGGACAGCCTGACCTCCCCTTTCCCTCCACAGTAGGATCTTGTTTAGAAGAAAAGATGTCAGAATCTCTCTAAATGTTTTATGGAACACATTTCATTGGGCAGTGGAGTGGATACTGTACTTGTCAGAGTAGTCACTGTACAGAGGAGGTGTTCACTCTGTAGAGTCCAAAAGGGTAAAAACCCTGTTTATTCAATAAGAACACATAAACTAGTTTACTCAAGCCAGTATAACACGAATGCTATTCAAACAGCCACTGGGTTTGTCTCAGTTTGAATTTGGATCAGGAACTCCATTATCATTAATCATTACTTTCTACCAGTATCACCACTATTGGTATTGTCACTATCAGTAACACCACTATCAGTAACACCACTATCGGTATTGTCACTATCAGTAACGATGCTATCGGTAACACCACTATCAGTAAGACCACAGACAATAACACCACTATCAGTATCATGACTGACTGACAAATGTTGACTATCATTAGAAATGCAAATAAAATACTGTTTTCCAAAATATCTACATACATGCAGATGAGGCCCCCCTCTACTCAGCCTTATGGGGATGTTAGACATGTACAGTGTGCACGTATCTCAGAGAAAACCAAGGCACCCGTGTGATCACTCACTTTGAGAAACGTTGTTAGACGTGGGATGAAATGCAGATGAGACACGCCTCTGTCAGATTCCTTTCTGAATGGCGTATGCTAGCTTGCTGTCGATTCAGGACGAGGCCTTTATTGACAAGCTAGCATTTCAGAGCTTTTACTGCCTCCACTTTTTTTGTATCGAAGCCCACTCTTATTATATACTAAAAAAGAATTATTGATGGGTATTTGTAGCCTGCGGTTTCCAGACAGCACTTGGAGTATGAAAAATATTTGCTTTTGATTCCTCCATGTGTAGATGTGCCACTGTTTCTAAAGGCTGTTGATGTGAAAATGTGTGTAAATTGTAGGCCATGTCTGCATAAAGTCAAGGACCTCGCGTTCGTGACAGTGAAGAAAAAAGATCCAAAAATAAAATAGCACAACAGGGCCCAAGAACCAAAATAATGTAATAAACAAGGCCACACAGACAAAAATAGAAAAGAAAAAAAAATCAGTGGGATTACAAGTATTTAAAATGGAATAGGGTTTTTGTTTGGGTTATTTCTGATTTGAGAATTACACATTTTTGTGAAATTAGCTGGGAACCATTTTGTCAGTCACTTATATTTAAATTGATACATAAATTTTTTTTTCATGCTGTTGGACTTTTAAATCAAAACTTTATGACACCACTGACACCGGTGATAACAGCAGTGACACCATCAGGCACGCAGGTGACAGTGTCAGCACCACTGACTGTTAGTAACACCACTGACTGTAACACCACTGACTGTCAGTAACACCACTGTCAGTAACACCACTGACTGTCAGTAACACCACTGTCAGTAACACCACTGTCAGCAACACCACTGACTGTCAGTAACACCACTGTCACTAACACCACTGACTGTAACACCACTGACTGTCAGTAACACCACTGATTGTTAGTAACACCACTGACTATCAATAAAACCACTGACTGTCAGTAACACCACTGACAGTAACACCACTGACAGTAACACCACTGACTGTCAGTAACACCACTGTCAGTAACACCACTAACTGTCAGTAACACCACTGACTGTCAGTAACACCACTGACTGTAACACCACTGACTGTCAGTAACACCTCTGTCAGTAACACCACTGACTGTCAGTAACACCACTGACTATCAATAAAACCACTGATTGTCAGTAACACCACTGACTGTCAGTAACACCACTGTCAGTAACACCACTGACTGTAACAACATAACTATCAATAAAACCACTGACTGTCAGTAACACCACTGAGTATTGGTAATACAATTAGCGATGCTGCTGAGACTTGGTGACACTGCTGACCCACTAATAAAATTTTTTGGTATTATTATTTTATCATAATAAAATCATTGATCCCATTCATTGTTTATTCCCACTTTGCTCCCAGTGTTCCCAGGATAGGCTCTGGATCGACCACAATCCTGACCAGGATCAAATGACTTACTGATGAATGAATGAATGAATGAATGAATGAATGAATGAATGAATAACTATATCATAAAGGTTATGACCATGCAGTTCACCTCCAGCAGTTAGTGTTTGCTCTACATTGTGCGCTTTATTTGTGCTCAGTAATTCAGGTCACTTTGCCAAGTGTTACAGTGATTAAGATGTCAGAATGCAAATGCTGTAGCAGAAGTGGCTTTGTGCATGGAACTGATGGACTTTTAATTAGGTCGCTCTGTACGTGGGCCAATTCCTCACCGCCTCACCGGGCCGCTACATCTCCATGAAAAGCCGAGAGGAGGATTAGCCCTGGGCATCACGGCAGTCTTATTTGCATCAGACTTGTATTGGGGACGTTGTTAACAATAAAATCAGGCTTAATCTATATGACGTCTTTCCAAAGGCCAAGGCCAGTTCACAAAGATAATACCAGTAATATGAGACGCATGAAAAAGGCAGTTGACAAAGTCAGAGCAAATGATATTGAAGAGGTTTATTACGAGATTCAGCTTTCTATGAATCTGCTCGTTCTGTTATCACTTCTGTAGTAACAGCTCATTCACCAGTGTGGCAGATGCGCAACATAAATGGATTAAACGCTGGTGTAATGGTTGCTATGGTTACGATTTTTTTTACGATTTTTCTATAGATGTTTGTTTAACATTTATGGAAGGAGTCTCCAGTGTCAGCTATCTGTTGCTTTCTGACATCTTCAGGACAGAAGAGTTTACGCCGTTGTGGTCTTTCATGCTAACTAGCCATGTTTTTTAAATGTTAAAAAAAGAGACTTGTGATGGAGTGATTGTTTATGGCCGCTATAATGTAAGTGAGAACAAGAATTTGGTTTGTGGTCCTTCCACAATATTAAATGGTTATTAAAAGAAATTTCCACAGTTCCTTCTTTACATTCATTCTATGTTGGTTTCTTTAGTGTTTGACTGGAGCTAGGAGGCTAATGCAGGTAAATATAATAGATGCTTATAGCTACCAGTTTAGCATTGTGCTATCTTAATGCCTAAACCCTGACCTACTTGCCTCAAAAGTCTTAGCTTGTTATATTCAAGATTGATATAAACCTCACATTTCCTAAACCTGGATACAGATATACACATGCTACCTGCTGTGAGCTGTGTAATAAATATTATGTGAGAAAAAAACTCTTTTGCTGTAATGCTGTTAGCTGATATCACTGTTAGCTGATAACACTGTTAGCTGATAACGCCGAAACCCTGTTAGCTGATAACGCTGTAACACTGTTAGCTGATAACACTGTTAGCTGATAATGCTGTTAGCTGATAACGCTGTAACACTGTTAGCTGATAATGCTGTTAGCTGATAACGCTGTAACACTGTTAGCTGATAACGCTGTTAGCTGATAACGCTGTAACACTGTTAGCTGATAACACTGTTAGCTTATAAAACCGTAACGCTGTTAGCTGATAATGCTGTTAGCTGCTAACACCATAACGCTGTTAGCTGATCACGCTGTTAGCTAATAATGCTGTTAGCTGATAAAGCCATAACGCTGTTAGCTAATTACGCTGTTAGCTAATTGCGCTGTTAGCTGATAATGCTGTAACGCTGTTAGCTGTTGTATGTAAAAGTAAAAAGAAATGCAAATGGGATTAATTTGTGTGATCGCATACATCCAAGAGCCCACATGTTTCACTGACTCCCCTGATGTGTCTGACCACATCATATCACACACGTCCTTTTGTCCAAAGAGCCAATAACACACTGCAAGCAGCCGTACATAATTACTGGTTTAATTAACAAAATAAAGTATTTTCCCCGAACACTAGCTAGCTTTTCCCGTCTAGCTGGAGAAGACACTCCCTTTTTTATTTACACATCATTTTATGTTATTATATGTTAGATGGCTAGTTAGCATTAGAGCGATGTTTATAAGCGTTCATGTACATGGATCAAAATTTCTCTCATTAAAAAAATAAATAAATAAAATAAATAATAATAATAATAATAATACTTTATATACAAATAATTATAACAACTTGCTTAATTTAATGGTCGGGCAGTTTGTGTAAAAACCGTCTGTGCATAATTCATTCAAATGTGTGAGAGCAACAAGAAGATATCATTACTAAACAGATTAATGGTCAAATGGTTAATCAGTCCATTAAAGATTTCAATTGTTGTTTTTCTTCAGCTCAGAGGATGAGGTCCCGGTTCTAGTAACCAGCAGGTTGTATGATTAAATCCCACGACTGCCTGAGAGACACCGTCTGATGAATGAATAATCATAGCATGTAAATGCGGCCTGTCACTCTGGGACACTCTTTGAGAGAGCTTTGAGAGTGAGAACGTTTTTTTTTAATATTTTTTATGAATGCTTTCAGATTCTTTGTGTACCTTTTATCCCTTTAGCCGTCTGCTGTTTATACGATAATGGGTATGGATATGAGATACGAGTGTCTGCCAACGTGAACGTGTGAATGCTTGCTGAGGGCAAAGCCTAATCCCGTTTAGCAGCCAATCTTCTGGCACTAATCTTACTCTTGCTCTACGATCACACTAGTGAGTGACAAGTCTTTGGTGGGTGTGGCCTGTCCAGCATTTTCTCTTTCTATTAGTACTGATTAGAAACCGTAGTTACTATAAATAACGCAATTAACAGTATGAAAACTGGATGCTTGGTGTACATGTTGGCTTTGTGCTAGCTATAAACACTCTCCAGAGGCACCAAGGATCTCTACTACTTCCTTCCAAGCCTGATTTGTCTTCTTTTCTTGATTTCTAAGCATGTTTAATAACAGGTCATGTGTGACAGGATAAGATGAAACCACGGTTATTAGGTTATTATAACGTTTTTCTACCATTCTTGCGTTAAACAGTAAATGGAAACTTATTGCAGGTAGGAACTTTTAGGCACTTCTGGACCAGAGGAACTTTTTCATAGTTCTTAGAACTGTTGGAGGAGGTACCATCTTTTTTGTGTGTGAACTGAGGACCACCATAGTTCTTAAAATGCTGTCATGAGGAACTTTGTTTAGCTGCAACTTCAGGGTAGGTACTCTCCCAGCACACTAGGAACCATGAGTGAAGTAAATGTGATTGGTCAAACACGTAAGCCAATTAAGTAACCACCATTTAAAAAAAAAAAAAACCTATATGGAATTTTAGTAATGTGAACAACAGCTTTAAGAATTAAATAACAAAATGGACAGATGGAGCGATAGAGACGTCCAGGCTTTCTCCAGCCTGCATGTGATAGAGAAACTACAACACAATATTGATGTATCAAAGCGAAATAGAATAATCTTAATGAGACTAAATGTCCTTGACAGAAGAAACAGAAACAAAACCTCTAAGGTGTGGAGTTCTCGAAGGGGCTCGTTCCTCTCAATAAGTCCTTAATACTGTTTGGTCTAAAAGCACCTAATGTTGTGAGAGGGGGAACTGAGGAAACGTTGCACCACACGCACTATAGGGTTGGTCCAAGCAATCATCCGAGCCAGAGCTATATTTAGTACAGTCCAAAATTATTGGCATCCTCTCTGAAAATAAACCAAACCCTGATGCTGTATAGTTTCATTTCCGCTCTAGAACATTTCATGCCAAAGTTTTTTTGTTTACTTTATTTTGCAAAAATTATTGGCACCCCTGTAATTATTAATTGTTGCAGCCTCATCCAGCGAGAAGACTTCCATCCATCCATCCCTTTGTCATGTCATATCCATCATAGATGTCATTTCCTTTCAGCCCCATCAAATCACATGACCCTGTCACATGTGCTTTTAATCACACTCACCTGTTTTGCGTTTCACTGTTAATTTATGTCTATATTTAAGTTCTGAGGTTTCTCTGTTTAGTGGCTAAGTGTGTGTTGTCTGTAGGAATCACCACATATCCCCTGCACTTGTTCCACTTCACTTACGATTCTTGCTTTGAATTTGTTTTGTTTCTTAATAATAAGGGTCCACTTGTATTTCTCTCTACCACCATTTTCTGACAGCATCCAACTAAATAGATTGGATATCACCTTTATATCTGAGTTAGGTCTTTGGCAGTCTTCTGTAAGCCTGCGGTGTGTATGGACTGATAATGTAATTACAGTGTAAATGTGTGAATTCGGCAGCGTTGCTCATTTTAAGCTTTTATAGAGGTATGTTTATAACTCATTATAACTCATTACCACCATTGTTGGTTATCTGGCAAATAAATCACTTAAACAATTAAGCCAATTAGTCTTTTTAATAATGTTTGTATTAAGGGTAGAATGGATTCAATAGCGTTTAGATATGTAGGGTATTATTGGGAAAAGTACTATTGTTCACAGTCACACCAAATGAGCCACCAAGTGTCATCCATCCATTTATCCATCCATCCATCCATCCATCCATCCATCCATTCATCCATTTATCCATCCATCCATCCATCCATCATTGAACCCATAAATATTAAATGTTCCTAGCAATTGACAATTGATGCACAATACACTTTTTCTGAAATATTGTGATATCTTCCTAATATGTTATTATTTTATTTATTTATTTATTTTAACATAATTCCAAACTGACTAAAATTGGCTGATTTGATGTTGTACTTAATCTTTAATATTTGTAAAATGTAGCAATGTTTTTACAGATTTTAAAAATGTTGTCAGTGTTAATTGATTTTTATTGCATATATTGCTTATTTAAATATAAAAGAATAAAAATTAACCTAGTATTAATTATGATTATTTTTGGTTAAAGTTAGTCACTTGTCAAAAGGCACTAAAATCTGAATAGTACAGCACTCACACAAGAACTCGGGAGTGACAGCACAACAACAGGTGGGTTATCTTAAAATGATTAAACATCAGCAGATAATCATCAGTTTGGGAATTCATTAGTGTGGAATCTTTCAGACTGTCATGTCCTCTTGACAGAAGTGGCTTTAATAACTGAAATGTATGATTTATGATGTATTAGCAAGTTTTTTTTATATAACTGACGCAATCTGCGGCACTTCAATAATAATTTGTAATAATTTACTAACGGCATGATATCTATGTGCATCTTTAATGTGATTAAGAAGAACTCACTGAATCATCTGCACGAGTGAAAGAGAACGCCTGGGCCAAATTTTAACCAGCCTTCAGTGACTAATGACACTAAATACTCAGGGCGGAGGGGACGTGGATAAACGCTCAGGGCGGAGGGGACGTGGATAAACGCTCAGGGTGGAGGGGACGTGGATGGTGGAGGGGACACGGATAAACACTGTCAGTGGAGGGGACACGTATAAACACTGTCAGTGGAGGGGACACGGATAAACACTGTCAATGGAGGGGACACGTATAAACACTGTCAATGGAGGGGACACGTATAAACACTCTCAGTGGAGGGGACACGGATAAACACTGTCAGTGGAGGGGACACGGATAAACACTGTCAGTGGAGGGGACACGGATAAACACTGTCAGTGGAGGGGACACGGATA
>JAQQZR010000033.1:27854351-27866275 GCA_030068235.1 Notoglanidium macrostoma | reverse complement strand
TTAGTGAAGGAGGTGTGGCTTCTCAGCCTTAGTGAAGGAGGTGTGGCTTATCAGCCTTAGTGAAGGAGGTGTGTCTTATCAGCCTTAGTGAAGGAGGTGTGGCTTATCAGCCTTAGTGAAGGAGGTGTGTCTTATCAGCCTTAGTGAAGGAGGTGTGGCTTCTCAGCCTTAGTGAAGGAGGTGTGTCTTCTCAGTCTTAGTGAAGGAGGTGTGTCTTCTCAGTCTTAGTGAAGGAGGTGTGGCTTCTCAGCCTTAGTGAAGGAGGTGTGGCTTATCAGCCTTAGTGAAGGAGGTGTGTCTTCTCAGCCTTAGTGAAGGAGGTGTGGCTTCTCAGCCTTAGTGAAGGAGGTGTGGCTTATCAGCCTTAGTGAAGGAGGTGTGGCTTATCAGCCTTAGTGAAGGAGGCGTGGCTTCTCTGTCAGTGTCAGCGAAGGAGGGATCCTAGGGATTAATTGTTGAGACCTCACAGAAGATCAGCACAGCATGTCATCCTGAGTGACTCATCATTCTGCCTGTAACCACAGCACAGGTTTTAAAGTGTATGAGAGAAGTAAGCGAGGTGTGATAAGTGAAACAGAGTTCTACTGAGTGATCATTTCAGTCATTTAGAAAATCACTCACTTCATATCTTTTTTAGGATGAACACAAAACTGTTTGTGACTCACAGTGAACTGACACAAATGGAAATGTGTACAGATTTAAGGCTGACCACTAGGGTCAGAGGTCACAGTGGAAATATAACTTTTATAAGATAAGATAAAGTTTTATTGATTCCAAGGGGAAATTAAAGAATACTCTCTCTCTGTGTGCGTGCGTATCTGTCTCTCCCACAATTCATGGCGTGAGTATGCCCCTCTCACTTCACATCATTCTCCGTCGCCGACTGAACGCTCCATATTGAACGTTGTTTAATGGTATTCAGTAGTGCAGGTTTCAGCTTCTCTCCCAGGCTTCGGGACCAGTCAGACTGAGGATCAGTTTGTACATCATCAATAAGCAGGAAATAATGAGCAAACTCTGAGCTGTGAGGAATTCAGTGATGATAAATCAGTTTGATTGCGATTCAGTTATATAGATGTCTGTAACAGTCACTGTAACTGTTTCTCTGAGTCCTCACATGACTGCTGCGCTCTGATGGGGGCAGTACAACATTCTTTGGCATGCTTGTATTGGAAAATAATCAAGGACAGAGTGGTGTGATGAAGCTGAGTTACCTATTTTCCTAGAAGAACATGTCCTGAAGTGTTTTATTTGCCAACAATTAAGATATTTGGTTTGTAAAGAGTGAGACGGCATATTTATGTTCAGTTTCTTTAGATTTAATGTTTTGAAATGTCCACAAAATGAGTCATCGCTAATGTTATAGCAGCTATAAACAGTACATACCTCACCAGCCTCTCTTTTCTTCTCTTAAAGTTAAAATGATAAATAAATCTCAGTTTGTAATTTAAAAAGTTTAAAGTTCCAGCTTTACCTGGAACTGACTGTTACACAGCACTGATACCGGAGACTCCTTCCATAAATGTTACATAAACATCTCCTTACAGAAAACTTCAGTTGGGTTGAATTTAACCAACTCTAAGGTTGATTATTTTCCTGTAACAGCATGACACACAGTGCTTTATTCCTTATCTTGTGTACCGCTTCACTTCACCATGTGTATTCTTCACTGCTGACAGCAGCTCTGCTAACGCACACTCTACTAAAGCATGCACTAATTGGCTCATTAGGTGCTCGTAAATTAGTCAATAATAGAGTGATACATGTTTATTCAGTGAAACATTAATCTGTGTGAAAGATTTCAGGAGCTGGAATTGTAATTTCAGACACTTTAGAATACGGCCCTGTGTTAAAGTCACCCAGACGGAATAAAGCGCCTGACAAAGAGAAATTCAAACACAATACATATTCGAATAGGATGGTGTGTGTGTGTGTGTGTGTGTGTGTTTGTTTATGTGTGAGGCGAACACCAGGGCTAAATCCTTTTGTGTAAAGTCTGATAAAACTCGCCCAGCTGTCTATCCATTCTCCTGATAATTCCTCCCTCTTATCCGCTCACCAATCATCACAGCAATCAATCAGTCCTGACGTGTTCTGGGAGACGAGGAAACATGTCTGCTTCTGCTCATGGGAAACGTTCGGGAGGGTCTGGCGTGAACAGCGCACTCTTAATGACACGCTTCATTTATAGAGCACCTTTCTCATACCTAAGGTAACATCAAAACTAGAAATAAGAAAACATGCAGACACAAAAATAGATGTAATAGATGTCTATCGGTGAAATTCAGACATGCTGGAGCATCACCACAACCAAAGAACAATTTAACATCACAACACGACAGAAATGGCAGAGGAGTTTGAAACATGACTAGCTGTTTTACTTTGTCCTATTAACTTCAAGAGAGAGAAAAAGAGAGGCTGGTGAGGGAACCACTGTTTACTGCTGCTGTAACGTAACAGAACTTGTTTTGTGGACGTTGAAATGTAACTATAATGCAAATTGCAATACAACTTTTACACTATTCCTATGTGTAAGTAAAAAAACACCTGACCGTTGGGGGTGGAGCTGGGTTAGGGTTAATATGCTAGGGTTAGGGTTAGTCACCTACAAGAAGACAGAAATGTTTTTATCAATAAACTAATGAATTAACTTAAAGTCAGCTTCTCCTGTCTTCGCATGTTTTCTTTACAGCAGAGTGCAGTAAATTAGCAAACGCATCAGCAGTGTATTAGTCATTTGAGAAAATAGTGAGTTAAAATAGACTATAGTTTACGTTGTCAAGAACTTCTTTCAGTATCTTGTGGCTGTGTTAAGTTGTGCACACAAGTATCACCCAAGCCTGAGCGCAATATATAAAAATACAAAATGGACCAATAAATAAAGGCAACATAATAGGATGTGCTGGATCAAGTGCTATTCTGTAAGCTACTGAATAATCAGTTTGTAAGCTATGTTGTTCAATTAAACCCAGGGAATTATATGATAATTATAACTAGGACTATTTATGAGACAATAAATAATATTATAGTTTCAGGTTTAAAGGCGGTGCTCTAGCTGCTGATGAAAAACCCAGACTTAGATGCTTCTCGAGATTAATCTGGCAACCTTGGAGGTGTAAACTACACACAGGTGATTTTACTAATCTGAATAGAGAGCCCAAAAAGCAGGTAAGCCAACACTGAACATGAGGAACTTTCCCAAATATAACCATAAATGTTCTTTTTTGTTCCTAAACCATTGGGGTTGCAAACTTTTGCACTCATCTGTATATGGATGTATTAATTCGTACAATAAATGAATGACATGAGCATTTCTTATGTAGCCTATGCATCTGTGTACGTTCTTTCCTGACGTGTCTTCAGCTATACACACCCTGATTAAACATATTTTCCCAAATGTTTGTTTGTTTGTTCCTGCCTGCTATCGAGCTACAGCTGTGTCCTCTACCTAATCCATTTCAGGAACAAAAAATCTCTCATCAATGATCTTGACTGTAGATAATTAGCTGCAGCAGTGTGTAAAAAAAACTCTGAGATGGTGAGCGTTATCGACGAGCCAAGCGGAGGTATTGAATTTTCCACAACCCAATATCAGGAAATTCTCGGCTGCTTAAAGAATCGGCTCAGATCACTTCATTGGGGCTGATATCGGACCCGGCGAGGAGGTCACAACAGACTTAGAAAAGGCCACAGCACTGTGGAGTGGAGTGTTTAACTTATCAAACTCCTCACAAAATGTGAACTCAAATTCATATTATTATTTCATCACTTTCTATCGACGATGCTACGAGTCATAACGACAGCGCCGGCACTTTAGGGTTTGTTTAGACAAATCAGAGCTTTCAGAACACCTCAGTGTTCACATCCGTCAGATACACACACACGCACACATACACACACTGAGCCACAGTAGGTATGGAAATGTGGTTTTATGCGATGTTTGTGTTTGTTTGGAGCCGTGCAGGAGAATTACACACTAAAACCAAAATCCATCTGAAATGTGTTTACCTCAGTTTTTGTATTAGGAGTTATTCGTGTGTGTGTGTGTGTGTGTGTGTGTGTGTGTGTGATCTTTTATATTCAGACCCTATAATGGTTATTCTACAGTGTGTCATTTTAGTGTGTATCCTAAAGGCATGAATATATTAAGTGACTAGATTACTTAGCTAGTATGTTAACTATAACAGTGTACATTTAGGAAACACATCAATAATATATATATATATATACATAGTGCTCTAGGTTCCCTAGTTCCCTAGTCCCCATATTCCCTGGGCTCTAGGTTCCCTAGTCCCCATATTCCCTGGGCTCTAGGTTCCCTAGTCCCCATATTCCCTGGGCTCTAGGTTCCATAGTCCCCATATTCCCTGGGCTCTAAGTTCCATAGTCCCCATATTCCCTGGGCTCTAGGTTCCAAAGCCCCCATATTCCCTGGGCTCTAAATTCCATAGTCCCCATATTCTCTGGGCTCTAAGTTCCCTAGTCCCCATATTCCCTGGGCTCTAGGTTCCCTAGTCCCCATATTCCCTGGGCTCTAGGTTCCAAAGCCCCAATATTCCCTGGGCTCTAAGTTCCCTAGTCCCCATATTCCCTGGGCTCTAGGTTCCCTAGACCCCATATTCTAAAGGCCCTTGGTTTCCTAACGTATTTAAGACCCTACACTCCTAAGGGCCTAGTTTTCCAAGACCCTGTTTTTGGAATATGACGTTCAATGGCCTGGCGTCCACATACGTCTGGGCATAATTGTACTTAAGACCATTTCCCTTGGGGTTGATGTTCCAAGATAATTTACTTCCAGTGCCAAAGGTTTTCAAGGCCTTATATTCACAGGGCTCTAGGTTTCTCTGTATTTCCACAGCTTTAAATTTCCAAAAACCCTCTGTTTGGGCCCTACATTCCCATGTCCCAGTGTTCCTGAGGTCTGTATTCCCAGGTAGTTTATTCCCAGGGCCCAAGTTTCTAAAACTCTATATTCCGATGGCCCTGTGTACCCATGGTAAATATTGGCCTCTAAATAAAGAGTGGCCTATACTCTCAGGTTTTTCAATACGCTATGTTTGGTTTCCAAGCCCACATATTCCTAGGACCCTAAGTTTCCAAATGTTTGTGTTTCTAGGGCCCTAGGTTTCCAATACCCTGTTTGAAGACCCTACTGTATATTCCCAAGATCCTGTGCTCCTTGAGGACCATATAATTAAGACTCCATACTGTACCTTGGGGCCTATATACCCAGGCCTTTGGTTTCCATGACCAAGGAACAACTGTTTCCAAGATGTTGTCACCTCATCTCTATGTTCCCTCAGTAAGCAACATTAAGGGAAATGCGGTACTACAGTCATAGCTGGTGACATGGGGTCACTAAAGGTCATCAAGCCCTTTAAGCAAGCTTAGCTATGCTTCTTTATGTCTTGTTTGCTTTAAGATATTTATAGTCACATGAGACATGTGGATGAGAGAGCAATGCTTTTCCTCTTCATACTCTTAGCCTAATGCCGAACAAGCCTCACAACTGTCCCTACTTGTGGCACATTATGCTAATACTGCAAAATATGCTGAACGTGTAGCCCAGAAATAGCCAGTAACACCCATCACATTTTCTAGGAGGAGGCAGCGAGAGAAAAAAAGCCCCCCGATGACATTTCACCTCAGTTGCTGCCACACAAAAGTGTCAGTCAGCTGTAGCATAATTGCTTTTCATAAGGCAAATTTGCTTTTCCTCTTCGCTGATAATGAAATCAAGCATGATGTGGAGGCCCAAATGTCACTGTCCAGATCCTTCCACTTGGTTCTGAGCAAACACTGCATCGACTGATTGAGTTCCATTACAAAAAGGCTTATCGAAAGCTGGATGTAATTAACAGCCAAGAATTTCATCTGTGACGCATCACGTTATCATGCACAGGGGCGATTTAGCATGCTAGCTCTTTTAAATTTGGCATGCTAGCACAGGTATCTTCTGGTTTTACGAGCCCTATGCTCATCTTATGAACCTAGTTTTCTGAACATTCCATTAAACACATTAGCTACATTGAGCACTTTTTCAAATGTTAGCTAGCTCGATTTTCTATGAATGTTTTTAAATATTAGCTAGCCTGAGAACATTCCAAATGTTACATAGCTTTGCAGTGATATATATATATATATATATATATATATATTTAATTCATTTAAATATTAGCTAGCTTTTTTTGTGAGTGTATTTAAATATAAATTGTGAATCTAGCTAACTTTGTTGAGACTGCTTTCAAACTTTAACCAGTTTTCTGAACATTTTCACACACAGCTTTGCTAGCCATGTGACTAGCATAATAAAAATAGCTAGCTTGGGATGACATCAAAATTAATTTAGCTATATTTAATGTGAATATTGTTAAATATTACCTAATTCTCAACATTTTAAACATTATCTTGAGTACTTTTTCAAATGTTAACTAGCTAGTTTTGTTGTGAATGTTTTCAGATATTAGGTCATTG
This sequence comes from Notoglanidium macrostoma, assembly GCA_030068235.1. Lineage (NCBI taxonomy): Eukaryota > Metazoa > Chordata > Actinopteri > Siluriformes > Auchenoglanididae > Notoglanidium > Notoglanidium macrostoma. The sequence goes on along the minus strand of JAQQZR010000033.1, from coordinate 27,859,801 downwards.
TAACTTGTGGACCATTAGCTAGTTTGTGAAAATTGAGACCACTGAGAACATTTTTAAACAGTAAGCTGCATTGAGTGCGTTCTCAAATAGTAGCTAGCATTATAGGAACTGGTTATCTGACTATTTTTTTTTTTTACCTTAGCTAACTTATGAGCTTACCAAACATTTCCTAGCATGAATTCCTTTTCAGATATTAGCTAGCTAACTTTGTTGTAAATATAAACTTTGTCTGAAAACGTTTAGCCTGTGAACATTTTAAACATTGAGCACATTTTGTTTTGCAGACTAGCTAATTTGAGAACTTTTTCAAACTTTAGCAAAGCTAGCCAGCTTTGTTGTGATTGTTTTTGATTATTAGCTAGCTTCTGAATGTTTGGTCGCTAGCTTTGTTGTGACTGTAAGCAATAGCTAGCTTCGATAGCTAGTAGTAAACATTTTTCTTTTTTTAAAAAACGTATAGATTGTCACAGGCTCCAAACGGCAGCTGGCTTTGTCGTGAATGTTGCTAAACCCTAGCTGTCTTTTGAATGGTTTCAAATGTTATCTAGTTAGGTCTTTTGAGACATTGTTTTAATGTTAACTATATTTTTTGTGACTGTAAACATTGTCTAGCTTGTAAAGTTTTATTGATATAAGCTGTAAACACTGTCAGCTACAAAATAATGAAATAAAATGTAACAATAACAATTCATCTTTCAAGCATCAAACAATAATAGGGGAAATATATATAAATATAGAATAAAATGAGTGAAAAGTTTTGAATCTTGAAAAAACAATAATCTGGAATCTAAACGCTATCAGTAAAAGTAAGGCATGATAATAAAATAAATAAGTAGATCATAATATTTTTTTAATCAGTGATGGATCCTGACGGATGTTTATTTATAATGTGTTCCAGATATATGGTTCGTGAACATATCTACCTGTATGTAGTAAGATATAAGAGAACACTGATTTTCGTGCACTGAACTGAATTTTCTTCAGCAGGTTAAATGGGGTGAAGCTGGAACACGGTGCTCAGGAGGTCCACAGCAGGGTGGCATGAAGACCAACTCAGGACTGGGCCGGAGCAGGATACACATTGCTTTATGCGTTATTTTATACGTTTATTAGCGGAGTCGTAGCAATGACATTTGGCTCTGGTGTTAATGAGACGTTTGGGGAGGATGGACCTGGCACGGGGTGGCCGGAGGGCTCGTTTCCTCCACAATCACCACACAGAAATGTTCCGCCACTCTGTTCGATAAGACCAAATGAGCACCACGGCACCAAGCTGGAGGAGAAATAGCAGCAAAGCCATTAGAGAGAAGAAGAAAGCTCAAGCAGAAAGCTCAAGGCCATGCTTCTGTGTCTGTTTTAAGGTTAAATTCAGTTTGCCGCATGCCAGAAAAGAGAAAACTCTATCACAACGTTTTGTCGGGATTAATTCTTCATGACCTGCAGCCCTGAAAATATTCCTTTTTTTTGTACATTTACGTCGCATACTAGTCGTGATGCTGAAAAGGACCAGGAGAAAAACGAGAGGTCTTCATGACAAGGACATCCACAATCCAGCGGATCTGAGACAAAAATGAAATGAACAACCGAAAACATGCGTCGGATAGAAATGCTTTTTTTTTTTTTTCCTTTTCCATTTTAATTAGTTACAATCAGAGACCATAAGAGCACACGGTTTCAGACAAACCTTTAATGATAATCAGTTTTACTCCTTGACAGCTTTTTTGTCTGCCTTTACAAATACTGTTTGGAAAAATTTAATTCAAACTTGTAAGATTTTTACACTTGTAAAAAAAACCTTAACAGTGCATTCGGTATCAGTGTGGCAGGAAACTCTTATTAAATATTGTTAAAATAGATCAATAACTAACTCTTTAAGAATGCACTAAACCCTGTTGCAGCACGCTGATGAATGAATTAATTCATTTAAGCTTCATATCACATAATATTCTGATGTTCTTTTAATTAATTATTGTAATGATTAGGGAAAAGAATTGCTGTGGTACAAGGAGAGATGAAACACTTCAGGATGCACTGTTGATTATTTTCCTGGAGCAGCACAACGCCGAGTGTTTAATTCCTGACTGTGAGCAAACGTTAAAAGTGAAGTGAAATTCAGTCTTAGGCAGATAAAATATGAAGCATAAAGTATGTGTGTGCATATGCATGGGTAGGTAAGTCACGGAGATACAAAAACGAGAGATAATATAAAGGAAAAATGTATCAAAATATGAAAGCATTTTGATAAAAAAAAGAAAGAAAAGGTGAAAAGCAGATGAAAGAAAGAAAGAAAGAGACGTGACGCTCGTCTTCCGCCATGAAATGAGAAACATGTCAATGACAGAACGACAGAATGAGAAGTCAGTGTGCGCTAAAATCAATACACTAACAATCTCAATAATCCTGGTGGTGTTTTATTCAAAATGACATAACATCATAATGTAGAGGGCATGTTAGCATTCGCAGATTAGCTGATATTTGTTTATAGGTGCAAAATAAACAGCTGTATGGTGACATCATCAGCTCCCACACAGCTGGTGAAGCTAGATCTGATTTATGAATTCAGTCGAAGGAATAAACCTCTCAGAAGTCTGACTGGACAGCAGAGTTGCCAAAATGTACACGCGCTGCAGCTTTTAAGGCTTTCTGTACGGTTGCTATGGCGATACAGGAAATGTATGAAAAGCATACTTTTTCAGCTAAACAAGTAAAAGCAAACAGAAATAAAATTCAGTCAGCAGAAAAGCTGATTCACTGACGAGAGAAATGACGTCGGGCGTCAAAGTATGCACAATCGCTTCTCTCATATCGCTGACTTTAGGTGAACTTTGACCTTTGAATTCACACACCTCCGCTTTGTCAGCCAATAGAAAACAAGAAGGTGGAGCTTGTTGGTATTTTTAAGGAGCATGATGTTGGAATTTCACCTCGCTCTTTTCTTACACGTTGTTGCTTGCACATCTGATTTTTTTTTATTAGAAGAAATACAGAATGTTGGGTTTTTTGTAACAATTGTTTTTCTGACTGCTGGGATTGTCTTGTAAGCAATGTTGACCATTACATAATTTACAATCATGTACGCACACACCAAGACAAATTCCTATTATTTATTAACATGACTGGCGAAATAAAGCGATTCTGATCCTGCTTCCTCTTCTTTCTTCTTCCTCGTCTTCCTTTCTTCTTCTTTGTCGTCCTTCAGGCGCTTCCTTCCGGATTCACGCTGCCGCTTGTAAACACGTGAAACGTACAAGGCGCTCTCTAGAGGTTTGTCCGTTCTGGGCTACTGTAGCGGCGCAACATGGCGGCTCCGTAGAGGCGGACCCGCCCCCTGTGTAGGTATAAAGGGCTCGTTCTAAACTTACGCAAACACAACGATTTACAGTTACAGGTAATTATACACTAATTAACGTACAAATTCTATATTCCAGTTCTACTAATAGATCCGGCTAAATCCTACATAGTGGACCTTTAAAAGAACATGCAGTTTAGGACACATGTACAGTTACTATAACTAAAAGAATTTCTTTCTATTTAGCTGAATGTATGTATATATTGGTGTTGTGCTTTTAAAGGAAAATAATCAATTACATGTTGCTGTGATAAAGCAGTTACTGTTTCCATGGTAATGTCGATTATTTGTATAACAGCATGTCCTTAAGTGTTTGATGCCTCTTATACCACAGCAATATGCCAACAATTACCATGTTTTATTCAGTAAGGAACAAAATGTTACGCCTTTTAACTATTCATCGTTACAGTTAATGTTGTTGAACGGTTCCTGGTTCCTGTTCTCTTTTTAATAAGTTAATAAGAGAAAAGACACAGCTCCGTCTCTACAGTAATGACTACGCACATTTTTCGTCGATATTAAAACAGCACATTATTGTAATGTTGTCAGCGATGCTGTCACAGGATATTCATCAACCAATCAGAATTGAGCGCTCAGCAGCAATGTGATGGACGAAAAAATTACAGGACTGTGGACATTTTAGCGATGTGCAAACTTTTTCAACATTTGAACTGAATCTAAAATGCTTCTTCATGCTGAGGTAAAGTTCACTCTGACATCATGCATTTTTGATCAGAGAGGCTTCTAGCCGACGTGTTGGCGTGTGGAGGTCACACGAGTCGGTCTGGAGGTCAGAGGCAGAGCGAGGATCAGATCCCTGATCTGCAGCGGAAAAAGAAAAAGGTACAAAGACTCCAATACGCCTGAAGCTTACAGTCCAATCTCCTGCAGCACTTGAATATATAGAACACTGGATTTTTCCTCCTCTCCTTTTTAAAATGGAATTCTGTTTCCTGCCATCGTCTCGGAGTCATGTGTGTAATGAGAGATCACAGTCGAGGCTCTGACATGATGACCGCGTGTTCCTTCCCGTGTCTCCGGCCTCATTAAGGACGGACGCCGCTCGTGGTCCTGACAGGTGAATAATCACACAGCGCCGTATTCCTACCTTTTCTTCTCGCGAGCCGTGTCAAGAAGAAGCAGTGTTACATATTATTCTTAAAGATTATGAACTTAATGACATCTTCAGCTCAGTCACCCTGATGTGAACATTAAGGTCACAAAGGACCATCTGCTTTCTTTTATTCGCTCTAAGAAGAAAGGGTTTATCAAAGATTCCTTTGAAAGCTAAGGGTTCTTCAGTTTCTTCTCCAATGTTGTTTGGTTCTACACAGAAACCTTTAATGGTTCCTGCAGATCAGACACCAGTTGAGGTCTTCGATATCTGAAGCTTGAGGTCCATATTAAACATCTGACATCAAGACCACAAACATTAAACAGAGGAGACCACAATGTCATAACCATGTCAAACCTCAAACCCACTCAGAAATATCAACAATAAACGACCTGCAATAATTCATTGAAAAAAACTGAAACATTGGCCAATATGCATGTTTTGAACACCACACATTCATCTCATCGCTAATTCAGATTTCTTGGTGTCTCCAGAACACACACACAAAACAAAAACACTTGTGTGACATAGCTGAAGTTCCTGTGACATGGCAGCATAAAATAAATGTTATGCCTGGTATTTAATTAGACAATTTGCATTTTAATGACATATTCTGGTTTTGTGATTGGAGTTTGGTCATTTAATATATTTTTAATTTACTTTGACATTTTCAAAATATTTGAGGGACCTAACCTCACCTAATGGCACAGCGATTGGTAAATGTTGGTTTAAGCCATCCATTCATCCAGCCATTATCTATACCACTTATGCATCACAGTCATGGGGAAGCTGGAGCCAATCCCAGCTGACTCTGGGTGAGAGGTGGGGTTACACAGGCATGGGGAGAACATGCAAACTCCAATCAGAAAGTTAGTAGTCTGACTTGAGTTTACTGGTTGTCAGGGTTACACTATTCAATTCAATTCAATTTTATTTGTATAGCGCTTTTAACAACAGACATTGTCTCAAAGCAGCTTCACAAAAGTA
>JAQQZR010000033.1:27806884-27835803 GCA_030068235.1 Notoglanidium macrostoma | reverse complement strand
CTCTCACGCTCTCCCTCTCTCTCCCCCTCTCCCTCTCTCCTTCTCTCTCCCTCCCGCCCTCTCTCTCTCTCCCTCTCTCCCTCTCTCTCTCCCTCTCTCTCTCTCCCCCTCTCCCTCTCTCTCCCTCTCTCTCTCTGTGTGTCTCTGCACTGAGGTATGAGGTCAGGCTGGATGTCAGCGCTGATCTGCCGTGACTCTGCTGATGGATTCAGGTTTACTCCCTCTGTTCTTTTGCACCGTAAGCTAAACAAAATCTCACTGTTTTTTGGACAAAACTTACTATTTGTTTTTATGAAGTGCTTTTAGTGAACACACAATTTATTCATAGATATTACACAACTTTTTAGCAGTACAAAAGTCTATGACCATGAAAACCACCTCCCAGAAACATAACAAAACTTAATAAAAGTAATAAAGAATTATATAAACGACAGCAAATATCCAATGACTACAGAAACCAACTCAATAACAAATAAACTATATGTAATACGTTATTATAAAAATAAATACATTGTGCACAAAATGATTCAGCGGTGTCACCAAGACAAGCAGATAAATCTAATCTGAATAACTGCTAATTGAACATTTCTAAAAATACTGAAGCCTGGGACACTGTGTGGGGCAGTTATCACACCGTCAGGTTTGTCCTGTCGGCCTGGCCCTGCACTACACAGCAGGTTGATATGAGAGAGCGTGAGAGAGAGAGAGCGAGAGAAAACAACATCCCAGCGTGAACATGAAGAGTGCAGAATTGAACAAGCGTGGCCCGGAGCTGAGCAGCAGAAGCTATTTACAGTGGGTAATTGGAAAGGGCCGTCCAGACTCGAGCCCATTAGGAAAAGCTTAGACGCATTCGCCGCCAATGATAGCATCGTTTGGCTAATCTGAACAAATAATGAATTGAAAAGGGCAAAAACATCCACCCCGGGCAAGTCTGAGTATCTGCACAGACAGAACCCAAACACTACAGAGGATAAACACATCAGAAGAATTCCAATGATTTGCCTACGAGCATGAATCGACTTTAGAAAGCAGGAGAAAGTGTGTGAGGGTGAGAGACGTGAGAGACGTGACGCACACCAAGGGCTAGATGCAGGACAAACTTTGTCCTTTTATGTGTTGAAGTTTTGCCGATTACTTTAAGTGCCTGCACTGGAGAATCCTTCCATAAACATCTCCTTACAGAAAATCTCACCATATCAACTCTTACACACATTTTTAAATCTGTTTGTCTGCTGTAAAAATCCCTCCGAGCAAGCTGTAACTATAAAAATGATTTGCAGTTGCACTACTTTCTGAGCTGCTGTTATAGAAAACTAATCAGCACCTTCTCTTCTAACCAATCAGAATGCACAATTCCTCAGCAGCACTCTGGTGTAATACAATCAAAAACTACCCTGTTGATGGCATTTTCTAAATTGCTGTGTTGTACTGTCTCTGTAAATTGCTAAAGGCTAACTTAGCTCGAACTGCATCAGCAGAAGTGCAGCCAAGACGTCCTGTCTTAAGAGGCCAGAGTGAATAATACGTTTCTGTGCCGGCCCTCAGACAGGAATCAGCTGTTTATGGATTTTATATCCAACCTCATTGGCCACCAGTCGAATGAGAAAGCATTTGGCTTTTGGAAACAAGCAACGGAGAACGAGTGTGAGGAACTATTGATTAAAGTCGACGGTCTTGGTCAGGCACCGCCTCAGCATGTTTTATTAAACCTGAGGAATATGCTGGTTTGACAGAAAGACCACACCTGGAACTCCAACGTGCTCTTTTCTGTCCCTTTTCTCATATTTCCTTTACTTTACAAAGTTTTCACAACCTCCTGGTCCCCCCAAAAAGGTTAAATCTAGCACCAGACTTCAAGTCGTCTCTTTGTAGAATCCAGTGGCTCAAAGTTAGATTAAAAGAACTCTTCAGGAACTCTTTTTCTAAGAGTCTGTTCCCATATTTATCCAGCTGTGTGGGTGATTCCGGTGTAAAGCAGAAGCAAGTCAGAACTTCAGTCCATGTTCTTAGAGTTCTGCTCTTATAGTTCCAACATCATTCCTTATATCTCTTTAATATTCCCTGTTATTATGTTTCAGACCAGCATAACCTCCTGGTCCCAACAACACAATTGAAGCAAAAGAAGTTTAAATCTAGAACCCTAAAGAAGCCCATGCCAACTACTGCATCATAAGAACTCTCAAGGAACCCTTTTTTATTCATGATTGAAATTTGACTCTTACGTTTAAAAAAAAAAAATTGGTTCTATTAGATACGGCAAAATTCAAGATTTTTTTTATTGCCACATGACGTGTTGATGGTAACTGGGTTCAGAACAACCCAACAATCAACTATAGAAAAAGGTCAAGACATGACAACACATGCAAGAAATGTGCATTACTATGACGTTTTAGTAGAGTATGTGTAAATGTTTCCATTCTGATGGTCTAATGCCCCTAAGACTTCCCATTGCATGCCTGTAGCCCCAACTGGCATTGCTACTGACCCCAGCCTTGACCTTGCTGGCGAAGAGTCCACAGGAATGATCCATATCAACATTTCAGACTGAGCCAGGCTGGGTCATATGATGTATCACCAGACACTTGCCTGTGGACACCACCCCAGTTTACTGGGTCAGGGGCAGCACTGTAGCAACCTGTGGTGGTGAAGCAGGAGCTCAGTTTTTGGATGAAGTTGTGGGTGGTGATTGAAAGAATAAGGTACATACATTGGAAATATGTTTTCTCTGCAGGGTTGCTGGACCCATCTCGATGATGGGTGAGGAAGCTGATGTTCCAGGAAAGCATCAGAGTACAGCCGTTGCGACTCTTTATTCAGAGGAGCCACTTTAGGTGGATTGTGTATCTTATTGGTTGGATCCAGGTAGAGTTATGTCAGGCACAACCCCCTGGACAGAGAATCCTGGGTAGACCCTGTGCTGGGGTGATTATACCTGACAATTGGATTGGGGTTGTCTGGGAACACTCAAGAGGAACCGGAATCTGTGGCTGGGGTTAGAGAAGTCTGGTCTAGAGAAGACTGACCTTCTCATACTGCTGCTGCGACTCCCATCAAGAAAAGAAATGAATGAATGAATGGAGTGTTGCGTTAGTACAGACAGACTGAAAGCAGCAGTAGTGACTGAAGTAGATGTGGGCAGAATTAGGAGTGCAGAAGTAACAGGGTGTAGTCTGTACAAACATCACAGCAGTTCAGATTGAAAGAACCAGGGTTTTGTAGCAGCGTCTGAAGAGCAGTTATAAGCTGACTTCTTTGATGGCAGAAGGAAAGCAACTGTTTCTGAAGTGTCTAGTTTGAGTCATTGACTGTCTGTGTCTTTTGCCAGATGGAAGGGGCTGAAGTATATGTGCCGGGTGGGAGGAGTCACATGACATTCTTTTCTGGATGTAGTTGATGTACAGAGATTGCACTGACGGGAAATCATTTTTTGAGGTCTGTGCAAGCACGAGTCAGTGACGGAGTAAATGTATATACATATGTATTATCATCACACTGTTTACTCCATTGATAGGGTCAGAAAGGAGTGAATATAAAAATATGTATTTCTTTAGTTCATCTGTAGTTCATCAAGAATTGCTTCTCAAAGTGCATTATAATCTTCTCCAGAGGAAATATTTGGCTTTAAGAGAGCACAAATATTCTCCAAGTACATGTACATAACCCATATTGATGCATACCATCAATCCAGCATTGTTAGGGCCTTTGTCTACCAAATGCATCTATTTTCTGTACAAATGCTTTGAAGTTCAGCGTTGACGGCACTCAACGTCCTCGGCATAAAACCATCCTCAGTGTTCAGCTTTTCCCGCCAAGCTCATCATGTCAATTCTCTTTCAACAACCAATCAAAATCAAGCAGGGGGTGGGACTTCCGATATCAACGCTGTCTGCTTTCGAGCACAGTTCATCTCAGACTTGTTTTCGAAGGTATATCGGTTCCCATGTCGAGAGCTGGTGCCAATGCCAGGACGCGATTTCTTTCCATCGGTGTAGCTAACTTTTCTAAAGTGAATACAGACTTCATGTTCACTATGAAGGAATGAAGAAGTGCTAGATGTTTTTTGTAACCTAGCAACAATAAGCACTTGAGAGAAGCACTGTGGTTGCATATAGTGGACAAAACACATCTGGTGGACACAGGCTCTTAAACTTCCCTTAAATAGGCATTACAGGTCTAACCTTCTTATAGACTTAGGGAAAAAAAAGAAAAGAAAGACTGCTAATATTTCTGGGAAGCGGTGTATCAAACACTCTGAGAAGAAAAGATACTAAACTGGGGTCGAGTAATCGATACAACTGTTACTGCACTATACTCAAGTTTTACTTTTACTGAGTACCTTTGACTTCTATTCACTAAATTTCAAAATAATAAATACATTTTCAACATTACAACAATTCTCTATAATAATTCTCATAAAGTCATAAGGTGACTTTTAACATCATAAAGCTTCAAGGAGTTGAACTACATAAATTCCTAACAAGTCTGAAGTTTAACAGCGAGAACAAAACCTGTCACACGTCACCATAATCTGTCTTTGTAGCTAGCAATTAGCATTCAGCATCATGCTAGCTAATGCCAGAGATTAGCAATAAAGCTGTTGTTATATGTTATATGTCATATTTTGCAATGTTTCTTGGTTTCTGGGTTAAAAACAGAACTAATTTATCAACAGGATCTAAAAATCAATGCAATTTAAATTTAAGGCACACACTAAACTTTACTTAAATAATAATAATAAAAAGTACCACGGAGTACCATGCCCTCTAAAAAATTCTTTTTTTTTTAATCTGTAATTTTTCACTCTGGAAAAACTACTCAGTCTTTTTTTCTTTTGTGAGTCTGTCTTTTTTTTTTTTTTTTTTTTGTCCTTTCATGCTTTAAGTAAATTTAACAGTTTACCCTTTCTACTTCAACTTGAGCAAAGTATTCAAGGCTGTAATTCAGCTTTAATCAGAGTTATTTAGAAGATTAGTACTTTCACTTGAGTAAAGAATTTTGGTAATTTCAGCACCTCTTTTTAAGAAACATAATTAGACTGTAATCCAGTGTAGAAACTGACAGTACATTTCCATCATTTTCTCGATTTCTTCCAGTAAAGGTGTAAGAATGTCAGTTTCTGGATTTATATCTGTATTTGGATTTAATCCTGGAGTGGGCGTGGCCTAGCCCAGAAGGAGGTTTTTTTTTTTTTTTTATTTGCACCTGCCCATGGTTTTTTAATGAACTTTACCGAATCAACTTCTCAGAATCTAAACACATTAGCAGCCTAATTTAAACCACAATCAGCCAGTTACTAAGGATGAATGAATGAATGCTAAAAACACCATGCATTGCTGCGCATTCATGTAAATCAGTGTGGTGTTTCCTTGTCCTATGAAATTCAGATCTACCTGCACTTTTATGTTGCTTCCCATGAGATCCCAGTCCGGATGCACACCTTACGTCTCACACAAATGTCCTATTCGTATCTGAATTTGTATCTGTTTAAAACACATCTGTTCATTCTGAATAATTTATTGGTATTGGTTACATTCCTATCTTCCACTTCCTTTTCTGGGAGTGGAGGTTTGGTGTTAGTTCAGATCACTGGACCGCAGGAGGGGCACTGTAACCCTGCTCAGGATTCCGCCTCACATATAAGTGGATAAAAGCGTCTACTAAATGAATAAATGAATAAATATAATCCTCCAACCCTGATAACGACCTCAGTTTATTCCCAGCAAAGATATGAGATACGATATGAGCTTGAGTGTTTTTCAGAGAAAGCAGGAACACTTCATGAGCACGATGTGATAGTGTTAACAGTTCTTGGATAAATGTATTACCCCTCTGGCTCTTTAACCAGTTAAATGGAGCTCGGGAATTTAAATTAAAACCACTTATCGTTGCATTATACACGGCTTTGCATAGGAGCTCGAAGATTTGTACTGCAAACCCATTTGTAATAAAAATGTGCATTCGAGTTTATTGAGCATCCCATTTATTTAAGTAATTGCTCCTTAACATTCTGAATTACTAAAACCAGTGCTGTGTGATCAGCTGACCCAAGAGACCTTGTAAATTTCCCTCAGGCTAAGGAGAGAGAGAGAGAGACATGAGTGAGCTAGAAAAAAAATACACACTGGGTCACTGAGCTTGTTAGCATACAAGATCATACTTTCACACTACACAGTTTTAATACACTATCTGCTCACGTACTGTATATCTTCCAGTTATACTGTGGGCCACATGAAGAAAAGATGCAAAAATGATCTGCCTTCTGGTACCTCAGTAACTCAGTGGGCGGAGCCAATTAGCTAGCTAATAGAGTGCTCATATGCCACATTAACAATACAGACACCTCAGCTATAATCAGCCAGAGTGGTGTCGTCTCACAGCTCCAGGGTCCCAGGTTCGATCCAGAACTCAGATGACTGTCTGGGTGGAGTTTCACGTGTTCTACCCATTCCTGCATCCCTTTCATGTATCGTTCCCGGGATAGGCTCCAGATCCATTGTTACCCCGGCCATGATAAAGCGTGTCGTGATGATGAATAAGCGAGTGAGTGAACGAAAAATAGCTGTAAATGCAGGTGAAATCTGCTGTGTGATAAGTCGGTCTGAGGTCAGACAAATGTGTAATGTCAGGAACAAATTAAATCTTGTTCTGAAGGAGGATGTGGAGTGTATTCGGTGGTCACACACTGAAGGGAATATATCACTTTCCCGGAAAACCGTCGATCCCACCTTATTGGCAGCTTAGCGAATTAATCCCTTCTTTTTTTCCTCGCTTAATCCTTTTCCTTATCATAAGCCTGATCCCTCTTCTCTCAGATATTAAAATTGCATCCATAATATGACTGCGAGCTTAAAAAAATCAATGCGGGCGTCCCAGCGGCTGCTGCCGGTGGCTCAAGAGCACTTTGTTTTGAATTTCTTTACCGTAATTTGTAATTCCCCCAGCCCGTCCCGGAGCCCGTGACATGAATAATGCGTGAGAGGCCGCACATCGTTGGCATTCAGAGAATGCCAATCTGCTCAAACGGGGCACAAATTGGAAAAACAGTCCAGATGTATTTTCTTTCAGGTGCTGGAGGTTGGCTTATTTTCTCATTCACCTCACCGGCTTTGACAATATCTTCTCGTGTGTGTGTGCGTGTGTGTGTGAGGGTGGTTCTGAATGACCGGGCACACACACAGTTTTACCCAAACATGGCACCCGGCATTGTGTAAAGCTCATTTCTCCCTTTCATCTGCTTTGCATTGAGGACTAGAGGTTATCCACTCATGCATGCACAAATAACCCGAGTGCCCTTTGTGTGGAAAGAATAGAAGTTAGTCGCCTTGTGTCGCCTTTTCCTCACACACACCGAGTAAAAGTTCCTCTCTCATACGCCGTGAATAGCAATGCGGCCGGGGCAATCTCAGACAGATGCACTCCAGATGAGCTGTAAGCAAAAGGTAACGTATCGCTCTGCGTGCCACTAATACAGACTCATTCCGCATTTATGCCTTTTACCTTTTGAGAAGTTTATGATTACACAAATACATCCTGGACTAGCAGTAGCATTAAACACATTCTTCACAAGCGGTGTAAGTGTTACCAAAATAAGATTCAGGTCTAAAGTCCCCATGAAATAGCCCGAGAGCCGTGATTTGGTTGCAAATCTGGATGTATTTCATTTCGAAAAAGGAAATCACAACAAACAAGAACATTAGTCATAGCCTAGTAACCACCTGGAACATCAAGGCTACCACCGAGCATGACAAGGCAACATTACATATGAATGTGGTAACCTTTTAACGTTTTCGTATTTTGATGCGCTTTGTTTTAAAAATGCTAATTTAGCATTTCAGTATTTAACACTACAGTATAAACTGTTAGCGTCCTCTGGCAAGCCAACACAAAGTTCATTCAACAAACCTTATTTTTTTTTTGTTAAGTTTTATGATAATTGATGAGTAAAAAAAACTAGACCAGGATGAGACATTAACAAATTTGTATCACTTTCCTGGAACTGATGAATTATAAGGTTAAAATAAACGTTTGTCTAGATGGTGTCCATAAACCAGTTTGGTTTCAGGGCTGCTTTGAGGCAAGACACTACAGGTGAGTAGGATCATTCTTAAAACAATAGATGTCGCAGTTAACCTTCGCCAACTGATTGCTGATATTCTTACAGGTATAAATGTCTTGGATGTTTTTCAGTTGTACAATTTTTATGCGAACAAGGCTATGGGTAAATAAATACAGCTAAACGTACATGCTTGTTGTCACTGGATGCTTTGGGAATTTTTATTTCACTGTGAAGACGCGAGAGAAACTTTTACTTAACAGTTTGTTGTTCTTAGTTTGTAAATTTCCAGTCATTTTCAACTTCCACTCAAGTCAGCGGGGTTTATAAGGATTATAAAGGTAATTGACTGGCATGTCATAATGACATCATATATAACGGTTGAGGGATGTATGATATTTCGTAGTCGTGAAGTGGGTGGGGCTTACAACCTTCTTCATTGCTTCAGAAATTACAAATAATATGATGATTGTGAGTGAATTTGTGTAGATTCTTGCATTAAAAAGAGAAGCACTAAGAACCCCCCCCCCCCCATACTACAATAAATTCTGTTTATTATAAACCAAATTACACTCCTAAAGTATGAGGACTAATTAAGCAACACCAGTCAGTTTGATTTACATTACAGATGGCATAAACTGTTTAAAGGTTCATTAGCACAGTAAACAAAGGACATTAACTCAGAGTTCATAAACACTGAAAGCAAGCCCAACTCGTGTTTAATACCAGTGCAGCAAGATACGTTTACAGCTTTCAGATTTCTCACCTACCTTAATCAGTATTACTTATCAAATACCTATTGTTATAAAATGTTCTTTATATCTGCCTGTTTTGACACATGGCAGCTTGGGAAATCCCTTCACATAGTGAAATTTTTACCATAAGTATGTGTAGTTATGAAAACTATTTTTTCTCAACAGGACATTTTTGTATCCATCTTCCACTTTAGTCTATTTTTAAAAACGTAAGGATTTGTTTATCACCCATTAGTTACACCATTACCCCCCAGAGGTCACTGTTACCAATCAGAAGTTACCTTTACCACCCAGAAGCTAATTATTTTCTAATAACAGCCTGCCTCCGAAGTGTTTTATTCCTCTTATAACACGCCACTGGTATAACTGGTTCAAGTACTCCTCAGATCCACCGTGTTTCTTGAAACTTTCATTGGTCAGTGAACAGAATTATGGGCTTGCCTACAATGAGAAGGATACATCTGGGTACAATCACTCGCTTGCACCACCATCAGGCTTCCCCGTTATGGGCTCAGACACAACCCATGGTGATTATTCAGAGTAATCACCAACCTCAGCAGACTTGTGCTCTTCCAAAACGCCACATCTTCTCAACCTCTTCTTCTGGACCACATGGGCAAAACTCAGTTCTGTGAACATTCTTAGGCTCCTTTGAACAATTGATAGAGACACTGACCCCTGACCCCTGTCACTGTCAAGTTGCTTTCTCGGTGTATGGTACTTGGAAGATTTTTAAGGAACTTAAAATAACCACCATAGATGTATACCAGCATGCTATACACTTGCAAATACTCAGAGATGTTCAACCCTCATCCTTGTCTTGGATGGTGATGGGATACTAAGTACACGTTGAGGTTCCTTTTATACTTTAAAAACTGACCATGGCCAAAAAAAAGGTAAGCATTTCCTGTAGCAAACAGCATGCTAGATATAGTACATGTTGGAGTTATTTTTAGATACAGCTGCACCAACTCCATCTTCTTGCCAAATCTTTGGCAAAGGAAGCAACAAGGAATGGCTTTTTTGTCTCTTGTGGGAGCTGCTTGAGTGGGAACATCAGTTGAATTTATAATCTATTAGGTTATTACTGTATTTCAGGACAGTTTAAGGGTATAGAGGCGGTCAGACTCATGCTAAACGGCTCCAGATCACTTCGCAATTCTTCCATTCCATAGATTCTTGTATATCGCAGTGCATCTTGGGCCAGTAACATCTAACCCTCTTTAATTTGATAGAACGTATCAGTATTCATCCGGGTTGCAATTAGAAAGCTTTTCTTATAAGCCCTGTGGCAATAATATTTATCCAGCCACAGGAGATGTAACATGCCTCACTGTCTCAACAGCTACTTCATTTCATCCATGGCTCTCTCCTTTCTCCATTGCCTTAAATATTTCCAGAAACAGAATTTTGTTGGATTGGATTTTTTTTGCTTTGATGTCCGATAGCTACTGGAATACAGCGGAAACTCTGCTCATTAACGAAGCCAATTATGGCATTGTTGTCAGTGATTCATCTCCAGAAGTCGGGCTGAAAAAAAGCATCTGTATTCCCATGAGCTCCTGGTCTTTGCGGAATTTTACCAGCCCTGAAGCCCACCTAGATTCAAAAACCTCCACCCGGACCATCTAGAAAGGGTGTGGCTGTTTTTAGCTGTGATTAGGATTTATCACCTGATTATGTTCATTTTTAAGCTGTATTTTCAGCTTCAGTTTATTGATGATGATAGGGGAAGGTAAATAATGTAATAATGTAAATAATCACACTCAGTGTTGTGCCGTTATAAGAAAACAGTCAGGAATCAGGTCGATGTGAATTAGAACTATATTCATGATTATTGCTCTCTAACAGCATGACCTGAAGCGCTTTATTCACCACAGCAATTTGCCAAGGATTACAAATATTTTACACCTTTTATCACATCATCCAGTTTTGAAAACCATCCACACATAAGTTAGCTCCTGTTCCCACTTACGTTATAGCAGCTATGAACCCTCAGAATTTGATGGCAGTGTCGTGTAATGAAGATTATAGATCATCAAGCGTGTGAAGAGGAAATTCAGATATATTTCGTATACTTTCTTGAATAATATCAGCTGCATTAGTGTGTGATAATGGATGTTTGTGCATTCAGCCTTTTTTGCACTCTACAGTTTGGCCCTGGTGCACGTCCATTAGATTAACACCTCGTAATGGGCTCATGGTTGACACTGCTGTTGTGTCCATTCTGGAGTTGAATTAAATCAGCGAGGGCACTGACAAAAAGTGACGCCAGAGTGCCCTATGATCACAGTGCTCTATTAGAGCTTTATTAGTCTCTGCAAATGTCATTTTGTCACCAGAGGCACCGTGACCTCCATGCGCGCCTCGTTTTCCTCTGACCAGCCCTCATCCAGGCTGCTGTTAACCTTCGCTTCGTTAATGTCACCACACGGAGAGGCACCAGATCAAACAGGCCAAAGTGAAGTGCATTATCTCGTAGCTTTGTGTCTCATATTAAATCTGATTGGACTGAGTGGGTTCTACGAAGGGCATCAAGTGCAGCTTGTGATCTGGTTTAAATCGATATCGTCTTCCAAACAGGAGGTGATCAAAGCCGCTCTCAGGTCCGAGGCAGGAAGAGGATTAGGCTAGTGTGTGCTAGTGTGTGCTGCTATAAAGAATAAAAAGAGACAGAATGTCTCTTGCAATAAAGAGAAAAGCTTCACAGTGAACTCCGGTGACATTTTTAAATCGTTACTGTTACGTGTATTGACACTTGTCAAAAAATAATACAACAAACAGCATTTAAAACTCTGCTTCTCGTCAGATCTGGTCACCGACTGTGGCTTTATGTTACTGAAGTGCAAAATCCCCTTAATGGTCTCAATCTACAAATGAGTATTTGTACATAAAATTAATAAATTAACAAAATGAAACCTTATTAATGTTCACATAAGCGTTCTGCATAGTGAGAACATTTATCTTTCAAGTAGTTTTATTTTATAATTTTGACTAGTGCGATGGATTAGTTTTGAACTTTATGACTTTTATGTCCATTTCTCCACTCCTGTTTGGTAAATTGTTGAGTAAGTAAAATGAAAAATCTCCAAGTTTGTATGCATGCCAAAATAATTTGCATAAATGCTTGTGATTGGCCAAAACAGAGGATCAGACCCAGAAGGTTCATGTTCATTTATTCATGAGTTCATCACAGTCTAAACGTTAATCAGTGACTCACCTTAAGACCTCAGTATGCTTCAAGTGGAGACAATGTTGGGCTAGCTTCTACAAATAATATGAAAAAAGCCATGTGGAGGACTGGCCTGTCGTGTCGTGCACGTGACAACTATGCAGAAAAAAACAGCACACAAAAAATCCTGTGATTGGTCACAAGAAACAAGGCGTGCCAACGCCCACACCTTTATGACTCGTCATCAAGAGACGCGCAAATGGTTTTCAATTTAATAGTCACGCACCACTTGTGTCTTATTTCTTTATTGTTTTTCCACTTTTGTTTTTTTTTATAAACATATGATTATGGAGTATACTGTTTTAAATATGGAACAAAAAAAGTAGCTCCTTTCCACCATGTTGTTCCAAACACTGGAGCATTTCCTGTAGCTGTGGAAATTGTCATTACATTTGTAGCAGCGCCACCTGCAGTACTGGAGCCCTTGTACGTGACAGCTGATAGGAAAACACCGCATGCTTGTAAGCTCACAAAGGTGCTTTTACCTTCACGTAACCCTCACAGATGTTATCTCTGCAGTTCAGACGTAATATTCAATTGTAAAACAATGCTGTGATCATCCACACTCACTTTCTGACTTCATTATGACTTCATACATTTCCATTTAAAATGAATGGGTGAAAAATTGGCTGAATTTGCATTCAGAGTACATGCTATCAGAAGAGATTATAGTACAATTTTCTAGAAATAAGCATATATTTGCATTAGAATATTCTACTAAGGAAATATTCTATATTCAAGAGTTTGACTTGCTAACTTTTTTGTGGTGTGCAACACTTAAAAAAAATATGGATTCAGTGTTTTATATTTTTCACTTCATATTTTATGAACACATTGTGGACCAGCTTGTTCTACAACATCAACAAAAATCTCTGGCTGATAAAATCTGATATCCACTCAGACGCTGAGCTCCAAGCTGAGAACAACGTAAGCGATCTGTGGCGGGTCTGTTCAAGGTCAGATCTTTACCAGATGAAGTGTGTAAGCGGTTTTATCTACATGAGGGAATATGAAATCGCATATTCTGGAATAGGTTAGAGTTTATATGTCCGTGTGTGTGTGTGTGTGTGTGTGTGTGTGCTAAAAAATTTACGGGGTGAAGCTAAACAAAAACCAGATGGTACAAATTGTGCATGAGAATTCTTCTTTGTATTTTTTTTTTTAATATTTCTTTCTTTACATAATGCATTGTAATAAATAAATAAATTCGGTAAAGTAAAATAATACTTTAATATCAAAGGTTAAGGAGATGCCTGTGAGCAATCATGAGTCAGTTTTTCTTTTTGTAGGTCTAAAGGCTGGAAATAAGCAAAATTAAGCTTGAAATAAAATAAAAAAGGTCTTACTAATCTTATATATTTATCTTATAATAAATGTCATATTCAAGCTAAGAGTTTTTGTGATATGGATTATTGTAGACTGACTTCTGTTTCTTTCCCCATAGAAGGAAATTTCTTTACCCATATTTTTGCTTCCCTTTTCTCATTAAATATAAAGCTTGTTAATTACATTATTAAGAGCTAAAATATGAACTGTGATCTGCTTTAGACGAGCTGCTTAATGTAGAAATAAATGACATTTAGCATCTTATTATCTTGACTACACGACACCACTATACACATCTCTCACAAAACAGATCTGGAAATTAGGTTTTAATTAATTTATTGGTTTTCTCCTGCACAGGAACCTACAATTATGTGAAGGTTTTCACTTGCTCAGTGATTAATAATAACAAAGTCTGATCAGAGACAGGAGTAAAATGAATGAATCATGAAATGTGTCTGATTACTAAATATAACTGGCTAAGCCAGTATTTTAGGAAGGCTAGTACACTCTCCGGCTTTTTAAACCATTAATCCCTGCTTATTTGCTTAAGCAATCCTGAACAATGTGGCATGATTAGTATCGCATCTCTAATCAACGAGGAGATTTAGTGCCCTTTGATCAGAGAATGTTTTATCTTTATTGAGGAAACAGGAAGCTTTAGTGTGCCCTGTCCTAATCCCTCCATCCAACACTGAGACATTGTACTATACCATCACTTATCAAACCTTTTACTTATTTAACTCGCCACAGAAGGGTATTTTATTCAACGATGAAACAGATACAGTGTTAGCTGTGTTAGAAATGCTCTTCCAGTATACTACAGAGCTGCTGAATTCTGGATTCTGATTTGCTGTAAGCTCTGATGATCGTGCGGGGACTTGTACAGCAGGTGTACCACATAAACAGATTTAAAAAATCTTTTTTTACTCTGTAAATAATTTTCTTTTTCTGTAAGATGTTTAATTAACATTTATGGATGGAGTCTTTAGAGGAGCTGATGCTTAGTTAGATTTTAACCATGACAAGGCCCGACTGCTATAACATATGTGAGAACAGGAAAGATCTTGTTTCATGACATTAAATGTAGCTCTAAATGGATAAAAATTATAATGTGTGATTCCTTAATAAATACGAAATTGTAGTCGGTAAATACTGCGGTGTACGAAGAATAAAAACCTTCATGGTTACTCCACTTCATCACACCAACCAGTCATTAATTATATTCCTGTAAAAGCACAGCACAGAGTGTTTCATTCCTCACATATAGTGCACTCATGGTTTGTACCCTACAGTAGACTGAAAGGCCATTTACCAATAAAGTGAATCTTTGAGACAGTTCCTGAAGACGTATGTTCTGTGCTGGAGCTCAGCAGATGGTGACATAGTGCTGATTGTGAGCACTTCTCCTGTTCCTCCACTATATCAGCTTTAACCCGAGCCTGTTGCGGTGTCACCGATCAAGCAAGACCTCCAGCGCTTCACCTTCTGATCGGCTTTCACACCACCATAACACTCAATAATAATGCACATAAGCCTGGTGTATATTTACCACCCTGTCTTTCTGTGTGTTAAAAGATAAGAGCATTTAAGCCAGTGTTTCCCGACTCCTAATCCACCCATCCTTCCTGCATTAACTCACCTCACTCTATTTGCCACAGCCTTTTATAATTATGTGTATATAATAAGATGAGAAAAGAATTTTAATTGAGTTTTTACATTGCAGATTTTCGCAAAAGACATCATCAGTGCTCTGCTCTCTAATGAGCAAGTTGAGAGCCGCACTGGTGGGAAAATACTCTCTAAAATAGAGATCAGGATGAAGAAGCTTTGGGAGGAAATAAAGAACTATATAAGGAAATAAGGAACTCAGCAGGGAGATCACATCTTCCTCACATCCTTCTCTGGGCACCACTGAATATGGGGAGCCATTTTTTTTTTTTTATCAGATAGCCAAGAAGTTACTTTATATAGAGTATAAATAAATAATTAGCAAAATGTATACCATTATACCGGCTACACTCTAATCTAGAATCCGCCACGATTCTTTTCCACCTACGGGGAATGGGTTCCATTCTTGTTCAAGCACCAAATTTTGAACTGTTTAGAGCATTCTGACCAAAAATAAATTGTTTCAAACCCTGAAAAGTTGGTTCCCAGCTAGAACCAAAAGATACCTAGTTTTTCAAGTGTGAGCCATGACAACATCAGTGGGTATGTCATGAGTTTAAAGAATACAATATAAAAGGAAACCAAATGGAAATCACACAAATATCTGCAATAAGAAAACAAAAGTTCGTAGGTCAGCAATGTGATCTGCCATCGTGCTGCTACTGTCTACTTTCATAGTATGTTATGCAACTCCCTCTGTTGATGACACATGATTGATTACAATGGGTCTACTCAAAAGTGAAGGAAACACAGGCGGTTTCGCTAGCTGGTCCCAAGGTTCAAAGAATCCTGAATGGAGCCAGTTCAAGAACCCATTCCCTGTTGGCAGAAAAGTGTTTCTTTTCAAGCTCTAAAGTGTTTCCCACAGAAAGGGTTCCAAACTAGAACATTTTGAAATGACCCTTGAACAACCTTGTCTTATAAAACAGAAATAGGAGCTTGTGGGGTACTGGACAGGAACAGGAGCTTTTGGGGGTACTGGACAGGAGCAGAAGCTTGTGGGGTGCTGGACAGGAACAGAAGCTTGTGGGATACTTGGCAGGAACAGGAGCCTGTGGGGGTACAGGACAGGAACAGGTGCCTATGGGATACTGGGCAGGAGCAGGATCTTGTGTGATACCGGACAGGGACAGGAGCTTGTGCGGTGCTGGAGAGGAACAGGTGCTTGTGGGGTACTGGACAGGAGCAGGAGCTTGTGGGGTGCCAGACATGAGCAAGAGCTTGTGGGGTACTGGAGAGGAACAGATGTTTGTGGGGTTCTGGACAGAAACAGGAGCTTGTGGGGTACTGGTCAGGAACAGGAGCTTGTGGGGTACTGGGGAGGAACAGATGTTTGTGGGGTTCTGGACAGGAACAGGAGCTTGTGGGGTACTGGACAGGAGCAGGATCTTGTGGGATACCGGACAGGAGCAGGAGCTTGTGGGGTGCTGGAGATGAACAGGTGTTTGTAGGGTACTGGACAGGAACAGAAGCTTGTGGGATACTGAGCAGAAACAGGAGCCTGTGGGATACTGGGCAGGAGCTGGAGCTTGTGGGGTACCAGACAGGAGCAGGAGCTTGTGGGGTACTGTAGAGGAACAGGTGTTTGTGGGGTACTGGTCAGGAACAGGAGCTTGTGGGGTTACGGACAGGCACAAAAGCTTGTGGGGTGCTATCATATTGCATATTGAAAAAGTTTTCACATTTCAATGAATCTGGCTGTATTTCTGAAAGTGTTGATGCAGTATTACTTTCAGCTCTGACGTGTGTGTGTGTGTTTGTGTGTGTGTGTGTGTGTTATAGAGGACACAGTGGAGGACACGGCTGTTACAGTAATGCTAGACTAATTATGATACAGGAAATAGGAGTACGCTACAAATCAGACCAAAACAAGCAGCGTGATCAGAACTGTTCAGAATATTTGTTGTAGAAGGAAAGAAGGATACAGAGTGTGTAATTGTCCCTCTGTGTGTGTGTGAGTCTGTGTGTGTGTGTGTCAGTATATGTGTGTGTATGTTTGGTGAGTTTTAAACATGCCTTCTTAATTATGCATACGGGTTTCACAGCTCAGGAAATAAGTGGAAATGTGAAGTGCCCTTTTTTGATGTTCTTTGTCAGCAATGTCAGAGAGGCATATGGCCCTGGCATGCTTTACTGGAGACATGACAGTCCTCTCTCTCTCTCTCTCTCTCTCTCTCTCTCTCTCTCTCTCTGTCTGTCTCACACTTTGCTGCTCTGTTTGCCTGCCTCCCTCCCTCCCTATATATATATATATATATACTCATACACACACACAATATGTGACAATATGGACAAAAGTATTGGGATGTCTGACCATTACACCAACAGGGACTTTAATGTGTAACGTAACCCAGGAAATGCAATCTCTGTTAATGAGTCCAGTTTGAGTCAGCATTATCACCCCCCCCTTCAACACACACTCCCCTGGTCTGTAGCTAGGTGCTATTGTGTGTATAATGTGCAGTGTTGTATGGGAGGAGGTTCAGATGGTGCTCTGTGGAGTTAATGTGATCAGCACTAATCAACCCTCAGTGTGTTTCAGCCTTAATTTCATCTCCAGCATCCAGATATTTCCTCTCCAGATCTGCAGTTAGTCATGTGCTTCCTGCTCAAGACACATCTGTCACACAAAAATCATTCATTTACTTATTTATTTATACTCATATTTATACATGTGGGTAACATGCATGACACTGCTGCGCTTAGATTAGAGAGAAGCATTCAGAATAATAAATAAATAAATAAATAAATAAATAAATAAATAAATAAAAAAAAACAAAGGTGGAATATAATCTAATTTAAAAACAAAAAATTATCTTTTTAAATTAATAAATTAAATATTAAATTAACAGAACAAAGAGCAACAAATTTTCCTTAAATTCTAAATGTAATGTAATGTAATTCTATATAATATATATATTTCATTTTTAACTGTTTTTTATTGTACATATTGATTTCTATGGTAATTTTTAAGCAGATCCCATTTATATTGTTTATGTATATTACATATTTATTTTAAATAAAAAAATCTAAAATAAATAGTAGTAACTACTTTTATGTAAATTGTAAATGTAAAAAAAAAATAAAATACATGCATATTTTATGCAATCCTTTCATTTTAAACTTATTTTAATGCTAACTTTAATTTTAATTGTCTCTTTCTCAATTTAAAATATACCTTCAGTGTAGTTTTGACGCAGAGTCCACTTTTACTTTTGCTGTCTTTTACTGAAATTTTACTATTTTTACATTTACCATTACAATACACTGCAGGGAAAATAATGTAAAGTTTATTTAACATTTAAAGCTACACTATGTAGGATTTGGGGGATTTTATTAGCAGAAATGGAATATAGTATTCATAAGTATGTTTTAAAATACACACATTTCATTTTCACTCTTTTCTGTTCTAGCAGCAGAAGCAGCAGCAGCTCAGTTAGCTCCCCTTCCGTGCCTGGCTCGGCGCAATCCTCTCTCTTTCCCTCTTTCTCTTCCTCTCCCTGTCTGTCTAACCTTGTAAACTTACTAATTGGTGTAGCTCGTTTATGCCGCTTGAGACGGAGAAAAAAAACAAATGTATCCTGCTAACATTAGCAACAAAACCCACCACGCTATCTTACATGGAAGTCACGAGCTATAGTTTTACAGCCTAAATAACTAAACACAGTTTCTAAATATCTATTTAAAGTAACCTCATCACTTTACTGAGGTGACAGATGATGACATCATTTTGTTAGCACTTGGATTGTATGCTGAGGTCACCTGATGGCCACCAGTACTATTTAATAAGATGTGCAGCTACACCATAATCAGAGCTGCTGCTCCAGAACGTTAATCAGCACCTTCTGACCAATCACAATCCAGAATTCAACAGTGCTGTGGGAGAAAATAACAACAATAGCGCAGTAGTTCAATGAGGAATGCTGATTATGACTATAATGTAATGAATTATACACCAATATCAATGTCTATCATTTAGAATCCTAAATATACACAACGCCTTTATTGTAAATCTGACTCTTCTTGGAGATGGGTGATAGAAAATGCATAGCGTTGATGTAAAAAAGCACGTATAAAAGCAGCGTGCAGTCTGCTGGACATGGAGCCAAAGCTAAATAAGGGATCAGCACTAATCACACCGACCCTCTTAAAGCAAATCCCCAGATAATTAGAAAGACAGGAAGATGAGCTGAGACTCTCCCTGCTTGTGTCTGACACGCGGATCAAAAACCAATTAAATTCCATGTGGCGAGTGAGCTCGAGCTAATGCTAATGCTAATGCTAATGTCTGAATGGGAGGTTTTCCAAAACAACACTGCTCGTGAATGAACCTTTGGTTTTTTTGCAATCTAGTTCTATCAGCTAAGACGTTTTTTCTTTTAAACGCATATTGAAATTACCCCAAAAGAACTAAGGCAAGTAAAATTGCGGCAACTTTTTTCGTGGAACATTCTGTAAAAAATGATAAAGGTGACCGATTTATTGAAGTAATATCTGCAATGCACAACTGACTGGGTTTGGAAATGCTTCCTAATGTTTCCTGCAGGTCACTGCGTTGATGTTGAGTCTGACCTGAAACTGAACACTTGTTCTGAAGTTGGACCAGAAGGTGTAACGCTAACTTCACCTTCACTCATGCTCAGCCGATCGGAATTCAAAATAAACAGATTAGCTTTCTCAAATGATCCGATTTAAAAATGGCAGACGGCAAAAAGGCGTCTCTTAACCCCTCCCCCTTCACCCGTCCCTTCGTCCTGTCCTGTGATTGGCTGGGATATGCCCCTGATTGGCTGGAATTGTGTTGTGTGGGTCGGTCCGAGACACTTTTCTGTTTCCCATTTACAGAGCCAGGGCTGAGTACGATCACCAGATGTTTTCCAGCACGCACACAGGATGGACTGTTCAGATACTTGCTGAATTTGACAAAAAGTGTATCGGATTAGAATCACTGACTGCACCTTTAACTACTATTTCCTTTTTAGGAAACACTCAGGAAAAACCCACTAATGTAGAAATATTAGCCTTTTTTTTTTCAGTTACTGTTTTGTTTGTACCTGCCTGTGATATTTTCAAAAAAATAGAGTAAACAAAGTTTAAATTCAATCAGATCTCTATTTCTGTGCTTGAGTTAAACGGATGAACGTGGCAGCTGGACAAATCATCTGTAAATATTAGAGGAGTCACAACATGCTCCGGATTAGCATTAGCAACAAGCGCAGGAAAGGGAAAAATAGTAAAAGTAAATAACTCCCTGTAAAGTTCGCTAACTTTAAGCTTGTACTCGGCTAGACCGAGCGCCCGCGGGGAATCGTGCACAGCCGTGATCAAAGCGTTAAGGTCCCAGCTCCTCTGTCTTTCAGAGTTTGTGGGATCTTAGCCGAGACTCGTCTCTTCTCTTCTCCAACAGGTGAAGGCCCACGTGGCTAAGAGCCGTGAGCGAATGAAAAGGAATATATTTATGCTTCCTGGTGACTTGATCTCCCGCTGCTTCATGGAAACGCAGCTTCAAGTCCTTTTTCATGTTGGGTAAACAGAACGAGTTTTAGAAGTGGAAGTTAGCGTTAACTCTGAAGCGTTAACTCTGAAACACTGCTCGCCAGAGGGCCAGTTCCCAAAAAACACCCTTTATTCGATCACTCCGCTAACAGTCAGAGTTGATGTATTATTTCATGCACTTCGGCTTCAGACATGTGATGCAACTTTATAGTATTTTTGGACTATGGGACTTTGTTAGCTGTCTAGACTGGTAAATGGCTAAGTGACAATATACTGCAGGTTATGTTTTTTTATATATATTGGTCTTCTTGTAATCCATCCATTTGTAAGGATTTAGACAGCCTACCTGCTAATGCTTTATGGTATGTGCGGCAGCATTTCTGATCACAAAAAAAAGCTCGCAGTTGACTCAGGGCTCTATTGATGACTCGACTCACAACTCACATACTTATTATGACTTGCTCACAGCTCAATTCATGACTTAACGCACAACCTGAATCATGATTCTAATCATGTGACATGACTCACAGCTCGATTCACAACTG
This sequence comes from Notoglanidium macrostoma, assembly GCA_030068235.1. NCBI lineage: Eukaryota > Metazoa > Chordata > Actinopteri > Siluriformes > Auchenoglanididae > Notoglanidium > Notoglanidium macrostoma. The sequence continues at coordinate 27,814,725 of JAQQZR010000033.1, read as the reverse complement.
GACTCATGACCTGAATCATCAGTTCACAGCTCGACTCACGATTCAAGTCACAAGCTGAGCTGTGAGTCAAGCTGAGAATTGATTCATGACTCAATTCACAAAATGGCTCATGACTCAACCCACAGTTTGACTCACTCGGCTAAACTCATGACTCTAATAATGGCTAGTCTTTGGACTTGATTCGCAGCTTGACTCATAGCTCATAGTTCACAGAGCTTTTGCTTTATGCTAATCATAGCCTTTTTATGCTAGCATGAAAGCTTAAAGTGTGCTAAGGTGTGTGCTAAATGCTGTAAATAAATCATTTTAACTCCATGCTTAGCCTAACTAAGAAACATGCAACTGTCTTACTGAGTACACTGTATTAAAAATGTAGCTAAGAGATAGGAAGAAAACCTCATAGCTAAGAGCATGCTGCTGTGAGATGTGCTTTAGCATTGCTAACTGATCAAATGCAAAGATTCCGCCTCAATGCAAAGATTTCAGCCTCGGTGATGGTTGTGTGTGTGTGTGTGTGTGTGTGTGAGAGAGAGAGAGAGAGATTCCCTCTAAACCTTCAAGAAATGCCTGAAGAGACTCGACTCTTCTGAGAGCTCCAGAGCCTTGATGCAGAATCGCCCTCAGCTGCCGCGCTACATGTGAAATACATTGCATATGGATGGAAGTCTGCCTCGTGGTGGCGTCTTTTCTGAATTCTTTATCAAAAGAAAATATTCAGATATGTGTGTGAGCAGCGTGTGTATAGCCCTGTGGGTCTATAGCTGACCATGGGCTGGTGCAAGGGCAGGAAGATTTAGAAATGCGGAACAGTGATTGTGAAAAGCTTGAAGCAACACAGGGTTCTTACAAAGTGGTTGCATTCAAAAATGTCAAAATTGTCGGCTTGCCTGATTTTTTTTTTTAGTGGTTGGATATGAGCTTGAACGTGCCTACAACGTAGCTGATGATTACTAAACAGTATGTTATATATATATAAAAAAAAAAAAATGGGAATTACCAACCACTGGTCAGTAAAATCATTCTTCATGACAAAGGAAATTAAAAAGTGTTTTCAAAGCTCCAAGGTGATGGAGCGTTGATTTGAGATCAGGAATTGTATTTGTGTCAATACACACAGTGCATGAATGTGTAGGAACATTGAGGAATGGATTTAGGAACTGAATGATTACAATCTGGATAGATGTAAGATTCCTTATTTCTTCCCGCTCATCATTTATACACTTGCCGCACACCAAACTGAATAAACCATTTTTTTTTTTTGTTGTAATTTCTATATCTACTTCTTTTTAATATCAGATCTATTTGTCGATTCTCTCCCGGTCCAGGTCACTGGATCCAATTACATCGCGACCCTTTAAGCCCTTTAGTTCTTGCTGACCGAAGTCTCGCGGCCTCCCGGCGCTGTAAGCCGTCTATCAGATAATGGAACGCTGCCACCGCCTTCCCGCCTCCTCGGGGGAAATCTGCGAAGAGCAGCTGCCTTTTATCATGCAGCTTTCCCACAGCTTTTCCCATCTCCAACCTCCCGAGTCGACCCACCTCGATGACGGATAGAGCGGCGAGCACGTCATCCACCTGGACGCACCAAACGCGCAGTCAGAGGGCTCGCAGCTCTGCGCAGCTCTGCGCAGCTCTGCGCAGCTCTGCGCAGCTCTGCGCAGCTCTGCGCAGCTCTGCGCAGCTCTGCTCTGTGGGTGTCTCAGACATGCTCGTTTTAGCAATACTACACAAGTGAAAAAATATAAACATCTAAAATAAGGTTCGTCAGAGCAGAAGAACAGAGCGATGTGTATTACAGTAAGATGGTGGTGTGTTCTACAGAAAGTGGCCCAATCATAATCTGGTCAATAAAGAGCGTTAATTAAGAAGTGTAAATAAATCCGTCCCTTCGTAACACTTGAATAGAATCTTCGGTTCCTCTCCGCACACAGTCCACGGCCATGCTGGGTGGGTTTGTTTTTTTTCCTTATTTCAATGTTACAAGATTCAACACTCAAGATTACGTGTTTCTCTTCTTGAATGACGCTTCCATTATGTGGAGTGAGCGTTCCGTCAGTGGACAGAATATTTGTGACTGATTTTGAGAAAAATGTATGCAAATTACGCTTCTGCAGCTGTTGAGATCAAGGTCAAATGATCCCTAGCGCAGGCCATTTTCTACAATGAGGTCACTTCCACTTCTGAATGATGACCAAAGTGGCTCTGGAAATGTAAACGAGCATTACTCCTCCGTCACAGACAGAATTAAAGTTTGCCTTACACTGCGGTTCCTTAAACCAGGATTACTGATCCTGAATCCAAAATCCTTCCCAGATTATAGCAACAAGGTGGTTATGAGTTAAATGTCCTGTGAAATTCAGTGTTCATGAATCCGTCTTTTAATGTACAGACAGGGGTGCGGCTTACCTTACGCAGGAGGACAGGAAGGAAGGAAGGAAGGATGAAAGAAAGAAAGAGAAATGGAAGCTTTGGGGAAAGATAGACAAAAGTGGATTGGAGAAAGGGAAAATGAGAAGATGATGTTGGAATGTTAAAAAGAAGAAAGGAAGGAAAGGAAACAGAAGGAGAATGAGCGAACATAATGTGAGGAAAAACAGAAAGAACCAGGAAAAGGAGTAAAAGAGGGACAATGCAACAGAGAACAGGAATGAGTGATACAAATCGAGAGGGAGAGAAAGAGGAGGAAGTAAAATAGAGGAGCGTGAAGGAGAAGCAGAGCTGCTGATTGGACGGTTCTGAAGCCCACTGTGACATCATCAGTGGCGGCTGAGACGCAAACTGACATTCAGTCAAACTTTAAACTTCGGTACAGTGCCCACTGAGTGGAGATGTCTCTTCTTCTGCTTCTCCTTCTTCTGTTTAACCCCCAGATTAACCTTCTACACTTCAAATGCAACTTTTCAGCGAGATTTAAGGAACCAGAAAATATTTCAGACTTTATTTCACCTTAATTCCCTTTCTTCTCATCCTCCTGAAAGACCTGAATTCTTTTAACACAATGTCAGAAACTTTCCTCGGAGATTCCCTTCGTCTCAGTAGCGTCTCACACACACACCTGATCCACACACTGCACATCTCCACTTACACCTCATCCTGAAGCTGAGCCTCTGGACTGCAGAGATCTGCCGAAATTACCGGACTTTGGAGTAAAATTAGGTCACTGTCATGTTCCTGAAAATCAGCTTGACGTGATGCATAATTCATCCATCTGGAAGTTTCTGTGATGGAGGGGAGCCAGAGGCAGCTGGATGTCTTTTTATTGAGCCCTTTGCCAAAAATGATGGACGCTATCAGAGGTAGCAAGACCTGCTGGTGTCTGACGTTTGCTTCTCTCTTACTTGTTTGTGTTGCATTAAAATAATAGAACTCTGTGTCATCTGACCACATTCAGCTCATCAGCGATGTCACTCAGATGTGTCGATGTGGTTTTGACCTTGGCACAAAGTGCTGTTTTTTGGAGAAACCCAAGAATCATTCTGAGAGCACCAAACAGAAAAATGCAAAAGTACAAAGTACAACTCGGAATTCCGAGTCAGGAACTCAGGCAGCGTCCAGCTAGCCCGAGTTAAACCCCTGAGATAAACACACCTGACTTCACAGTAATATGGCGGCACACACAGTCAAAGGTAAACACATTACTCTTTGTGCCAGTTTATACTTGATAAAACTCAACTGTACCTGATTGTGTATTGTGAAAATATGTTTTAAGAACTTCCTCATCCCTCAACCAATTTTAGATTGGACTTGGAAATTTTCCGAGTGTATAATCTCAATGACACCCGGTCCAATCCAAGCTCTTATAAAATACTTTTGCAAGGAATTTCGGAATGCTCCTACAAAAAAGGCGACTCAGATTATTCCCGACAGAAGTGAGAGTTCTCTGCAGGTAGCAGATTCGTCATGACGTGATGCTCATTATGGCTGTTAGCAGAGAACGCTGCGAGTATCCTCACGCCACCTATGGCTTCAGAGACGCAGCCTTTCCTCTGTATCTCATCTTATTTCTTCTGAAAAACAATTAGCGCTCCTGATTCAAAAGTGAGACAATGTGAAATTAGAGGGTGTTAAAAAAAAAAAGGTGTCTGATCCCCCAGAGCAGCTTTATTATTAGCCATGAGGAGCTACAAATCTTATTTTCTTACCACCTTCTCAAAATAGCAGGTCTGGAGTAAAAAAAAAAAAAGAAACAGGACACGTGTAAGGAAACAGGGTGGAGAAAAGAAGGTTACGTTTACAGCTGGTCGCCATGGTTACACTGGGAGAGCTTAGGCAGTGTAATGGCTGTCTGTGCACAATAAGCCATGTAAGATCGGGACGGAATTATAATCTTTTATTGGTGTTAAGAGGCACTGGAACTCGCACAGCGATTGAAGCTAACATGCTTAACTCTACAGCCTGCGCTAATCACGTCCACTCAGGAGCTGTACGGCCTCGAACATGTGTCTCTGAATAGGTTTTATTTTAGTTAATGCTTCAACATGGGAAAAATAAAACGTCCATCGTCTCTCAGTCCTATTACTCTGCTTCCCGTGTGTATAAAGATAAACCGGTCAGTGATGAACTTTACACTGTACATATTCTGTTGCTTAAGCAATCTCTTAGCGGTCGTACAACAGTTTACACAGAGCTCTACCGCATGTGCAGACATCCAGCCGCTGCTGAAAATATAATATATATACATGTATATCTGTGATATACAGCCGCTGCTGAAAATGACTCAACACCTTCTGACCAATCAGAATCCAGAACCGAACAGCGCTGCGCTGTAATTGCTTTTTTTCGTAGGTCGCTCAGGATAAGGACATCATTGTGATGATGATCACAGACCTCTTTGTGCGGTGTTATTATTTCTACTGCTTTCAGCCAATTAGGCAGTGTTTTGCTCTAATGTTAGCGACTAATGCTATGTGTGCTAACTGATTCGTTTAAAGCGGTGCAGGGTAGACGCTGAAGTAAGTCGTGAGTCATCACTCTAAATGTGTTAAAGTGGTGGCCTGATTTAGAAAAGCCTCTCCTCGCTCAGCTGGAGCTCATTCCCACACTCTATTTTAGGGCTTTGTGATTGATGAACCCTATGACTAAAGATAAAGATTAAAAAAAAAAAAAATCCCATGTCCTAAAATATGTCGCCCCGTCCCCCCTTTCCCCGCTGTCTGTCCTGTGTGGCGTGTCATTCCGTACTGTATCGATGTCTACAGCCTCCGGCTGGCACTGGCCCTGGAAATAGAATAAAAGTATCGGAAATGTCTCCGTCCGTGGTGTATGATCACAACTTTGAGTAATATAAATTAATAAATGGTAATATGAATAGCCCCAACCCTCAAACCTCCATACATCCAGTCTTAGGAAAGAGGAGTCATGGAGTCTGGGGAAGAAGAGTGCGGGATGATAATGTGTTCACTCGGTGTAATACACTCTGGGTTTCATCACTGTCATGCCGTACACTTAATAATACCCATAAAACCCGAATAACACGTAGTAACCCTGCTCTCGTGAGCTTCAAACTGCGAAAGCTGTCCATTTACTGAACCTGAATCAGATTTAAGGGCAAAAAAGATCCATTTATGAGCAATTTGACCTGGTAATTAATACATCATACAAGCAACAATTAAGAAGAGTAGCAAAAACTAAATAACTGCAATTCCTCATATGTTGAAAGGAAGACTCTTCAAGCTGACCCGTCATAATTTATATTGTACAATAAGAAACTTTAAAGCTTGTCTAAAAACAGGCTTAATAATAAGCCTCTTATGTTTCGGCTTATTGTAATCTCATAATAGAAAATACTACGTATCTGAAAAGATATTTCCACTCAGTAAAATGTCTTTTTTTGCAGCATGAAATAAAACAGTCCAAAAAGAGTTTGGACTGAACTCTGACTCCGCCCCCTCCGGCCAGGTCTCCGCATTGAGCCGTAAGCTGAAAAATAAGAAATGTTTGCAGGAAGATGTCTCGCATTATAGATGCCTGTACGACTAGAATGACGGATCGGATCTAGAATATACGTATCTAATTACTTTCATACACAGAATTATTATTTTTTTTTTTAAACAATTCAGAATGAGGTTCTAGTAGCATTAATGCTCAAAAAGTGCTCTGAATGCATACAAATGCAGAATAATAGCTAGAGTAATCTCCTAATAATGTTCAATTGGTCTTGAGGATTTGGATTTGTCTCCGACTGATCTTGGTGTCGATTGAGAGTCCGTAAACATGTTCATGTTGTTTTTAATCACGCAGTTCGACAAGAAGTAATTCCTTCTTGTAGAAAACAGGCTAATCACTGGAGCAATGCCTGAGTTGAAAGAAGTAGCATGGAAAGTTTCAAGTACAACTAATTATTTAGGTATGGCTGTTAAAATATTTATATTTCCAGCATTTGGCCGACACTCTTACCCAGAGCACCTTACACGTATCTCCTACACTTTAGAGTTCGGAGTTAAGGCCTCGCTCAAGGGCAGTGCTAGCTTGGTGGTGATGGGATTTTAACTCATGACTTTCTGATCAGAAGTCCAATGTCTTCTCCACTGAGCCACCACTGCCATAAACACGGCTTGTTTGCCAACAGCAAGGAGAAATACTAACTTTTTCTCGTTAGCAAGTGATAGTATAACTCTCAAACCATCCAGTGAAATAAATAACCAGTGATATGTTCTGGGAATAACCAGATTTGGAGTATGAACAGCTTCTTCACCAAATATCACATGCGTAATAAAACTACTAGCGCTAACCCAATACGATCAAATATATTATCCAGAATGATCCTGCACCATTTTAGATCATTCTCAGGACAATTTGTAAATTTGACCTGGTACACATTCGGTTCGAAGTAAAGACTTGTACTCAAAAAGGATTTGATGGATCTGAGTCTCAATCTGGACTGGCTTTATTTTTACGTTACCTGTACTGAAGAAGTGAGTACAATGCTTGAAGATTTATTTGCTTTTATATTACTTTAAAACCATGCCTGCTGAGATGATAATAAATAAACTGATCACCACCTTGCAGTTCTGATCCGCTTCCCCGTTTCATCGGCGCATTATGGGCAACCCGAGTCTGGGTTCCAGCGTGATGACTGGTTACGTGAGAGTGAGAGTTCGGCTCAGTAAAAAAACGTGAAGGTCCAGGGCATGTCTTCCTGACTGTCTGCATCCTTCAGACTCACCTCGAGGATGATTGCTAGTGTTTGGCATTCTTTGGTGCAAGAGTTTTGAAGTGTAACCTTGCGTGTAACCTTCCACCACTGCTGCCTGTGACACTTTCACTGTCCCACGGAGAGCCTCTATTTACGATCAGCTTCAGTATAAACAGTAGCGTGAGGAGACTTCAGGGAAGGAGTCTCCAGTGTCGGTGCGCTGTAGCTGTAACATAACAAGTCTGGATGAACATAAATAAAGTGGTGTTCTGCTGTTGTAGCTTGGAAATGTTGGAAAGAGTGGTTATTCGAATTACTGTAGCTTGAGCCAGTCTGTCCACTTCCTCTGAATTCTTTTATCAAAAAGGCTTTTCCACAACATTTTGCCAAAAAAACAACCTTATTGATATTGATGTCATTTACGTGAATACTATCTGTAAATAATTCCACTGGCGGCACGGTGGTGCGGTGGTTAGCACTGTCGCCTCACAGCAGGAAGGTCCTGGGTTCGATCCCCGGGTCACCCAGGGTGTCTTTCTGTGTGGAGTTTGCATGTTCTCGCCGTTCATGCGTGGGTTTCCTCCGGGTGCTCCGGTTTCCTCCCACAGTCCAAAGACGTGCAGATTAGATCGACTGGCTACTCTAAATTGCCCATAGGTGTGAATGCGAGCGTGTGTGGCTGTTTGTCTGTGTCGGCCCTGTGGTG
>JAQQZR010000033.1:27784856-27802296 GCA_030068235.1 Notoglanidium macrostoma | reverse complement strand
TTCCACTCCATGGACACACAAATTAACTTCTTTACTTGGAGTTAGTGATAATTGTTGTCTCTGAACGAGGGTATGTGCATTTCCACACTGATCTGCTGAAGAAATTAATCATTACCAGCGGTTTGTTTACACTGTTTACTTAAACTCCCTGTAAATCCCGCTGGAATTTCTCTGGTGCACTCCACTGTCTATTCCTGCACTCTTTAACCTTGCAAGGGGCAAAAATTGTTGTTATTCATTCATCATAATGTGTGAGAGCCCTGGCAGCCACCCCGAGCTCATTACAGAAAGCAAGAGTACAACAGTTAACATATTAGTACTGCTCTCGCTCGCTGAAATAAGCACTCAGGGGATTCGGATTCATCATCCAGAGCATTCAACGTTCCAAACAACGCTATCTGGAGACCGCTCACAGTCGACCCGGGACAATGAACTCTTCTAAAAGGCACAAATGATCAGAAATCTTCCTTCTGAGGCCCTGTGTTTTCATCTTTGACCCATGATTGAGTCGTTCATCATATCTGGTTTTTGCAGTTGAGCGCTCGTTTCCAGTTCCCATTCGAGACTCCCTGACCTTAAACCTCCCGCAGGAATGTGGCTGATTTCTAAAATCCTGTCAAGCCTGAAGGGTTCTGGGACTCGGACGTGTCTTTATGGCAGGTTGGTCATTTCCCGGGAGCTTCTGCTTCTGCATCTTTGTCTCGCCTTGTCACAAAAAGCTGATACACACCACACGCAAAGCCCAAACAGCCCCTTAAGAGGTGCCTGTGCACGAACCTCGGCCTCACGCTCGCATGAAATTGGCAAGCTTATTAAATCTGATAGTGGGAAAACACACATGCAGGGGAAAAGCCGGGTTTCACATGTTCTCATTCATTATTATCACACATTATCGCGCCGAGACATCCTTCTTTTTGTCGAGTTAAGAGATTGCAGGAGACGGCTTTATTCAGCTTCATGCACGCTGCAGGCTCTATCTGACCCTGGGAACGGTGAAATACGTCTCTCCTGAAGGTGACACGTCCCATCTCCGTCCCGTCACGACAGATTTATCTCCTGCTTCGCTATTTACAGGCATTCACGTCGCTGATCAGGCCGCGATATTCAGCTCCGGGGCAGCGTAGCTCATTGATAACCTAAGGAAGTCTGAATGCAGAGCCGTAATGGCAGCCAGGGGAAGCGAAAGGGAATCATTCTGTTTCTTTTCATTCGCTGGACAGGGAACGTTTATTAATCCTGGCAAATCATAAACACGATTTCAGAGGCAGGATGAGATTCGGCGACATTATTGTCTGAAGATCTAAATGACTATGAATCCCAAATTACTGATGGAACATTGAGCATAAATCTAACTCACCTCCCTGGACTCTCTCATGAGGGAACGGACCTGCGACTGGGACGTTGCGCAAATCACTTTTCAGCTTCCCGAACGAGATTTTATCATCCCGTACTGACATAAAGACTCCGTTTCTATTGACTGAAAGCAGTACAGCAGATAATAACGCCTGAAAAATGGATTGGCCTCCATCTTCCGTGGATCCTAGAGCAATAAGGACCAACCGCATAAACTTTTATGCTGCTGAATACTGGACTCTGATTGGTCAGAAGCTGTTTTCTATAACAGCAGCTCTGACGGCTGTGAGGCTACAAATCACAGGCTTATATTAATGCACTTGTTCTAATACATTATCATTTCTAATACACAGACTTGTATGGCAGATGCTCCGTCAGAACAGATTTGTTTATGTGACATGTATGGAAGGAGTCTCCAGTGTCAGTGTAACACTGCGTAACAGTCAGAGGGAAAGCTGGAACTTCATGACAGAGGAGTTTGCACTTCTTTGTGGTTTCTTGGTCTCATGACAAGCTGCATTTTTTTTTTTTTTTTTTGTCTTATTAAGCTCAAAAGCGAGATAAGAGACTGGTGAGGAAATAACTGTTTATTGCTATGCAATAAAAGGAGCTAACTTGTTATATGGATGTTCCACAACATTAAATGTAATTAGAAACAGATAAACCAAAGGATATTGTTCGTTAATAAATATAAAAAATGTAATCATCGGTACATTGCTGAGCGATAAAACACTTCAGGACATGCCTTTTATAGGAAAATAATCAGTAAACAGAAACTGCTTCATCGCCATCCAGTCACTGATTATTGTCCTGTAACAGCACGACAAATCCACAAATTGACTTTTTTAATTAACATATTCCCAGATAATGAGTTGTATTATGTCTGAAATAAAAGCAGATCATGGTCGAGAATTCACTGCGTGCTAGATCCTGTATGTTGAAAGAAAATAAATAGAACCAAATTCCACTCAGTTTTATAACACGATTTCCTTTATTCCGTTTATTTCCCCGTATTCTAAGTGTGCATGTCGCCTGATTCTTTTATTTTTTCGTCCTTCCCTGTCATAATTCAGTCTTGCCGTGCAGCAACACATGAGTAACAACCTGGTTGGGAATAAAGGTGTCAAGAGCCATTACTGTTTAGCGAGCTCTGCAGAAATACTATTCACCAGCAAAACTTGTCACCATGGTACCATTACTCTCCAAAGTGCACTTTGCTTTAGGCAATAAGGTGATATTCCTCTTTTCTCTCAGGAGTGGGATTACATGGTGTTACTGTCATGCCGAAACTCTCCCACGGATCCTCCGGCTCCTGCTCCGAAAGTAAAACCCCATGATTAAGAGTTTATAGGAACTCATGTGAATAAAACAAGTATAAAATCTTAGCAAATGAATAAGATAAAGGACCCGAAGTACTTGTGGCTTCTCTTAGAAATGCATTTGAAATAAAACAAAACGATATTTGCCAAATATAAGTGATGCACACTGAAATATTAATCAAAGTAGTTGTCTTTTTTTTTTAAATGGGATTAAATTATTGTTATTACCATGGCAACAGATTTGTTTTACATTGCACCTGAGGCGCCTGGTAACTCAACACTTACACTGGAGAAGAACGCATGTTAAGTGTGGAGGAGCGTGTTAGCCTAGGAAAACTCTTTTGTTTTCATGCTGATGATGTGAAGTGAATGAAAGTGTGTAACTGTAAAGAATAGTTCCACTGAAGCACAGCAATGATGAGGGATAAAGGGCTAGTGAACAGGACAGCTGGAAAGGTCAAATGGTCAGATTATGAGAAGCTAGATTAGGATGGATGGAGGAATAGTGAGTAGTGTAAGAAGGTGGAGGGATAGTGATCAGGCTGGTAGTGAACAGATAAAAGATAAGAGATAGTGGTGTATGGTATAAAGGCAGGTTGGATCAGGTCCTGCAGAATGAAAGGCCAGATTAAAGAAGGTTGGATAGAGGCAAAGTAATCAGGCTCATAGAAGAGCAGAATGGAGGGATAGTAAGTAGGTAAAGGAAGAAGAGGAAAGATGAATGGGTAGATTGCAGAGTGGTAAGGTATGATAGCAAAAAAAGATCTTCGTATGGAGATCGTGATCATGTAGAAATGGCTGGATGGGCAGACGGTGAGAAGGCTGGATGGATCGGTAGTGGGGATTTAGAAATGGTTTAATGGAGGTATAGTGACCACATGGCCTTTAAACAGAGGGCAGTATTCTGAGAGAGTGCAGGAAGGGAGCAGAATAAATACAGTAACTTCATCAATGTTGAAGGTGGTATATGGTGTTGAAGGTTGAGTATGTACCAGGAAGAAGTAGCTTGGTTTGAAAACTTTCATATAAACACACTCAGTTATGGGGAAATAAAGACTGGAAATCGTGTTGTCATTAAATGTGGATATTAAAATTGTTATGCAATATTTCCATAAAGAGAGAACATAATGAAACGGAACGGACCAAGGATTGAGCCTTGAGGAGCCCTTTGTGTGACAGTGAAAGGGAGATTCTGTGGCCCGACAGGCGAAAGGAATAGATTTTGTAAATAATGTTAACACCTGAAGGAAACATCTTTTGAAAGATGGAAAGAGGGATAGAGTGGCAAGGTCCGCACTCCAGTCCAGCGGAATGAAAATGAAGGCCTCAGACTCAGCAGATGCGAGTTGGTCATTATTGGCAGCGTTCGTCATCCCGCTAACTAGCCAAGCCGAATCGGTGCCGGAATTCATCGCTGTATAGCTGCTCGGCATTCTGGGACTTTGAGTACAGCATTTGCACAAACGCCTCTATGCTGGATTCGTCAATAATATGACATTGGACACGGCTGGAAAATAGAGAATGAAGTTTTGTTGTTAGGAGCTAACGGTGAAACCTGAGTAGCTAGCAATAACAACATCCCAATGGGCCATCAGCACGGCGTCCTACTGCTAACATCTCACAAATACAGAGAGAATACATCACCAACCACCAAATTAGCACCAGAATCTCCAAATATAACACATATTTCAATAGAAAGACATGCACTGTTTCGGGATAGAGTTATCCTTCCAAATTATCGTTACTGTAACTCCAATAGTGCGCCTAATCGTGTGCAGGACCGAGGTTTCAAAGGCATCATCGGTCCAATTAAATAAATCCAGTTTCAGCCAGAACAGTAGGGTGAAGTTGGTTGGTTCAGCTGCATCCTCCACAGCTGTCACTCAACTAACAGTTTATTTCAGAAATGAATGGCCTGTAAAAACTGAACTGACCCCAGAGACAGATAGACGTCTGCTCCACTTCTTCCACAGCTGACACGAGCTCCAGCGCGTCCTTCAGCCTTTTGGCTCTAATTGCTAGTCACGTTCCAAATGTCAAACCGTTAGGCTGACTATTTGGCAACGTCTTCATCTGTGTGTCAGGTTGAATGGTTTTACTGCTGCTGGTCACAACATTAACCTCAGGTATCACAGAGAGATAATGATGCCCTCTGGACTTAAGTTGCTTGGAAAGTCTCTTTAGCTAAAAGTTTCTGCCAGATGAAGAAATATAATATTACTGCTGCAGCCACCAGTACTCTCAAAGGAACAGGACCAAGCCTTACCTGCACACACACACACACACACACACACACACACACACAGACACAACCATGCGTATGGACATGATACACAGACAGACACACACCTATGCGCACCAACATGCACACACACACATATACAAACCCATGAACATGACACATACTCACTAAGACACACCTGTGGACACAACACACACAAACCCACACAGACACTCATTCGGACATATTTGGACACACCTGTGGACACATACAGATACATGGACACACAAACACAGACACACTCACTCGAATGCAGACACAGGGACACATACAGAGACAAGGACACACGCTTATAGTGGAATAAAAATGGATGAATATTGTGCGTGTGTGTGTGTGTGTGAGAATGTAAGTGTAAGGGAAAGGATCTATGATCAACTAGGGATGTTTATTAAGGCATTACTTTGCTACTATTCCTCATGCATGGAACAGAACTGACAAATTCAAGAAGCCCGAATGCTGAAGGACACACTCCGGTTCTCCTCCAAAGAGGAATGCACGTCTGCTGTCTCTGGGGACCGTCCAATTTATACAGGTTGATCAGATTTGGTCGGAACTGTTAAGAAACCCGTTGTGAGTGATGGTTGAGGAGGAGTGTCACTCAGTGGAGCATTGCCCTCCTCCAGACTCAAGCTGTGGAAGGTCTCATGCCGTTAACGGTTTAGCCGTGGTGGGGGATAATCATGAAGCCGAATGCAATTCTTCTTGAGATGTTCCCATTAAACTTATAATTGCTTGTAACTTGTACATTCACAGTGTATTTCGCAGTGAAGTGAGATGCTTCCTTCACCAGCAGCAGTTCAGCAGAAATCTCAGGTTTCTATGAAAGTGCTCGATCAATGCGTTATCGCTTCCATAGTAACAGCTTTTTCATCGGAACCTGTACAGCAGATCCTCCATATAAATGGATTACAGTTGAAGTTTTCACTAAGGACTTGTATTTTATTTAGCCGTTAAGGAAGGAGTCTCCTAATAGTGTCAGCACTTTGTAACAGTCGGAGGTAAACCTGTGTACTGGTTATGTATACGTTTTAATGGATATGTCATTATTTGGACTTAATATCACATTCTTTCAATATAGCATTTTGTTATTTTTGACTGAATAGCTTAATGACTTCGATTAGATAAGATGAGACAAGACAAGACAAGACTTTATTGGTCCCCAGTCTGTGTCTCTGTGCTTTGGTGATATTTGAGCTTTCTATGCTTTATGAGGACATTTTCAGTCCCATACACCCCTCAGGCCACATGTTTTGGTTCATATAATTATGTGCAATGTGAAACCAGGCCAAACAGCAAACAAACCAAAAAGAATCAATTGCATTCTGATTCTGATTAATAGGTGTGAATTTGCCCTCAGGTCAAATCCCAGCACTGCCACAGAGCCACTGAGCCACTGGTGGGCCCTTAGCCCTCAATTACCCAGCTCTGTGCATGAATTGCATTCATCCTGGCAGAAATGTCCATTTCCTTCCTCTGTAAAAATTAAATATGACGTCCTGTTATCGGAATTAGTCCCATTCCACAAGAGGTCTGGGAATTAAACTGGAATTGCATGCAGAACTCACAGACTGACCTGAAAGCTGAGAGCGCAACAAGGAGAAAATGTGAAGTTTTGGGACCCCGGTAGTCACCCCGCCCATCTCCATCCAATCCTCCTACTCACACAATCAGCCACCCAGTGCTGTGTTTGGCGATATAGGTTTGGTTTTTCTCACTCCTCTCTCATGGTCAGCTAATGAGATCTACAGGCAGAAGGGAATGCAGAGGGAAATTGCATTTTCCAGCAGTGATGTACTAGCTGTCACAACAATCAGCATGGCCCCTCGTGTTTTTCTTTTATTTTTTCCCCCCTTTATTTCTTCATCTCCTTTCCCTCACACACACACACACACACACACACACACACACACAGACACACAGGCAGGGGAAAGAGCCTCACACCAGCTCACAGAGAGATTTGGTTTTCTCTAAAGGCATAGTTAAGACTTTGACCTGTGATGGCTGTTGATGATTTTGAACAGTAGAACCAAGACAGTTGATTCATTTTAGACCTGCTTTTTGGAGAAATAGAAGAGCACTATTTATTTTTCACACTGTCTCTTTGGGAACACTGCCTTTTAGTCGAAGCTGGCTATGCACAACGGGTGTATTGCTTATGTCAAATTGCTTCAGTGTTTCCTTCAAAATAATATATTCAAATTTGTACATTTCAATCTCTCATACAAACAGGATTACTGAAGAATATTTAATAACTTATTACTGTCACATCCATTCTACTAACGATCGTTTATCTGTCTCTCATTACCTGTAACGTTTAACTGTAATTAAACTGAATTACTAAGACAGTGTCTTTATTTGCCAACTTTTTCTGGGGGCAAAAAGAATCCATGATTCTCAGTGTATAGCTCATTCGCCAGCATGTTTGTCTTTGTGTTATGCCTTTGGATTATGGACCCTCAATTTTTTGAAAATATAAGATTTACAGTACATTTGTATCCTCAGTCTCAGTACTTTACAATACCGCCACACAGAAAGGCTGAGCCAATACCATAAAACAAAACGATATGTTAAACTAATAATAAAAGAATTTAGGGTGGGAAAAAACTTCTAATAGCTCCTCGGCTGCCTGAATCGCTCCAAATATGGTCTCAGTACTTGAACCAATAATAATAATAATAATAATAATAATAATAATAATAAAATTGCACTAGGTATGATTGAGCCTGTGTATGAATTGTACGCTGGAGCTTTGAGGTTGTGATGCTGCCTGTGCCAACTGAATAAATAATAATACAAATAAATTAAAGTAGGAGATCAATGTAAAGTACATGGACAGAAGGTTGAAGTGTTATCGTGGATACTGTGTGAGGAGGAAGGACTTTAGACCTTTGTAAAAGGAATAAAGAAGAGTGGTGTCAACTGAGGGGCCAGAACGCTGAAGCAATGGGATCACGCATGTTTAAACATTAGAGAGGGACGCCCTGAGGTTGAAGACCTAGGCTGGCAATGAGAGGTTTAGCTCAGAGCCAGGCTGTATAGATAATGTCGTTCCAAGCCCTTTGATGCCTGAATGCAAAGAGAGTTGTATTTGATTCTTGCTGTAACAGGAGGCAGTGGAATGACATTAGTAAAGGGGTAATGTGAGAGAGCACTGGAAGGTTATGAACCAGTCAAGCAGCAACTTTTTTGAATGCTGTTTGGGGAAATATCTCATATGAAGCAAGACTAGCATGAAAAGACTTACAGCAGTCAAGTCTATAAACAACCAGGGATTGTATAAGAATACTGTGTTCAGAAATTCTTTGATGTTATAAAGAATAAATCTGCAGGATCTGGTGGTTGACATGATTGAAAAAGTTGAGTCCGTCATCTCGCATTACACCAAGATTCTTGGCCATGTCTGCTGGATGGACTGTGAGGGTGTTGATGGTGATTGGCAGGTCCAGCAGGAAGGAGTTCTTTGCTGTTGAGTTTTATCAAGGTTGAGTTTTAGATGATGGGGCATCATACGAAGAGATGCCAGAAAGTCAGTAAGATATCTTCTAAGACATTTGGGTGGTAAATGCAGGCAGGGAGCTTTGTGTCATCAGTGTAAGAATTATAGGACATGGCTTCTCCTGTAACCTTTATGACACACACCTTCATTTACCTGCCAAGTCTCCACCAAGTCATCTTCCTGCCTTTTTGGCATCTCGTCTTGAATGAAGACTCGTCATGTAAAATTCAACATTGACGATGACGCCTGTGATTTTGTACCTCATGACTGATGACAAGTGTGGACCAGGTAGCAACCCCTAAGGAACTCAAGCACTTAGGCTATAAGGTGATGAACCTCGATTTACATCCGGATGTTAATTTTGCCCAACACTTTTATTCAAAGGGACTTACAGTTTAGGATGGGTGGTCTTGTTCAACCATGGTAGCTTGGCAGTGCAAACATCAGTAGCCCAAAGCATTAACACTGAGCCAAATCTTCCTCAATCTCACCACACCACATGGTTGGCTTGATCTTGTAGGTAGGGTGAGAACTATTAGTCGGGTCAGAGCATATGTAGTTCTTGATGCTAAAGTCAGCTAGTGTGGAAAAGAGGATTTGGGGTACCGTCTCGGGTACTGCAAGAAGAATCGTTCCTGTAGAATGAATGGCCTTGTAACCAGACTGAATGGCTGTCCAGGAGGTCATTCATTCATTCCTTCATTCACTTATACATCTCCAGTAAGCACTTCATCCTGTTCAGAGTCTATGCAGGAAACATTTGGTGCGAGGCCGCAATACACCTTGGATCTAGTCCATTGCAGAGCTCCTCACACACATTCACATACTGAGCATAGCCAATCCTCCTAGGAAGATGAGAGGAAACTAGAGAACCTGCAGGAAACTCAGCAGGAGCCATGGAGCACTGGGGAGCCATGTGTAACTCCACATCCTGGAGCTGTGAGGCAGCGACGCTACCTGCTGGACCACTGTGTTGCCCTGAGGTCATTTAGTTGAAGGTATTTTTAGGCTCCGTGTCTCTGAATGTGTTTGTGTTTACTTTATGTAGTCTGTAGCAGGTTCCAGAACATCCAGTCCATGTGGACATCACTCCAGTCCAAGCTGGTTCACATTTTGTGTGTGTCAAGGGCACTCAGTTCATATGCTACGTTATCATTTGAATTCCTAATGTAAGCTGGATGAAACAGTTTTTTTTCTACTCATTTTGTTTGTGAATCTGTTTTGTCTGCGTGCTTATTCAGTTTTTATATGTGTATTAAACGTGTAATTTGATTCTGAGATTTGTCTTTGCCCCTTTTCTTTATCGTTAAGCAGATCTTTGTTTAATTATTGCAAATTTTTTTCTGTTTAGTACCACAGGAAGGTGCGTATGGAGTTTAGTGTTTGTTTATGTTTTTGGATTAGTCAGTGAATTAGGTAAGTTCTTTGTCTGTCTGTTTGTTTGTTTGTTTGTTTATTTGTTTAAGTCAGTTGGTTGTGGCAAAGTTAGCCTGTTTTGCCCTGCTGTTGCAGAATGAACCCTGTAAAATTGTAAAATGTACACCATTTTGTCTTTAGATTTGTTTGTCCATGTGATATTTTCCATCTTTTTTTAGCACACGCTCATACTACACCTGCTTCTGCTGTGGCCCAAACCTAGACAGAGTCATAACAGTATGAGGCAATGTAAATTCCAGAAAAGGGGAAACAGGTCTGTAGTTGAAAACATTAATGGGGTCGAGCATGGGATCCTTAAGCAGAGGTGGGACATGAACAGACTTGATGGAAGATGGAAGGAAGACAACTTTATAGAGATGTACTGATCATTGCAGTCACATATGGTGTTTTCAGAGGAGTGTGGATGATATTAGGTCAAGCGAGCAGGTCGGTGATTCATGGTCATCAGCATCACCACTTCTTCCTCGGTGAGCTGTCGGCTTGATGACTAAAGGATGCCTGAAAGTCAGTAATCTAGAACAAAGTGCGTCATCAAGTCATCAACAGTAACATAGTGTGTAGGAGGGGAAGTAGGGGAGATAAGTAAGGAACAAAATGGAGAGAACATTTTATGCAGGTCAAGATGCAGTACGTGTGGATTTTAGCATGTAAGAAGGTCATTTTGTTGGTAGCTGCAAGGAATAGAGGCAAGCATAGTTAGCGAGATCTGTAGGTTGGATTGCAGTCGAAGTTCCTATGTTTTCTCTAAACACTGAAGCGTGGTTCTTTCAGAATGGTGCGCATCTGCCAGTGGCTGGAGATCCGGAAAAGAGGGCATTGGTGAGAGGTCATGAAGGGAAGGATGGTGGGGATGGAGTTTTAAAGTTTTTAACATCTGATGTGGTGGTGTTCTTGGTTAAATTTGATGGTGACTGCAAGTGGTTCGGGTTCAGGAGATGGGAATGGTTCTGAGATCAACCTGGAACAGAAAGCATCCAAAATCAACAAGCCTGAGTGATCGCATGAGGGAGTTTGTATTGTTTTGTAATGTATAGTGTCAGCATAGCGGATGTGCTGCGTATTTTTTTTGCAGTGGCTCATACATAATAAATGCATTTTAGTTGTTTATAGAGAGTGCCTTGGAGTTTTCTTGGTTTTCAAGAATATTTGTTGACTCCTACAGAAATTCCGATGAATTCCACTGTTATATTTTCTAAAGGAAGTGTTTAGCTTAACTAAGTGAGCTGTAGTATACGCACCACGACACTGACCATTCCTTGCTGTCTCGGGGAATGCTTGGTACCAGCTTTCTGATATTTGAGAAGGAAATATAAATAAGGAATATAGATAATAGATACTTGGAATAACCGAAAATATGCGCCATTTTGTCTGTTGCTTTTTCCTCCTGATGAATGCAGATACTTTCTTCCTATTCCTGTAACAGAATATACCATTGTTTGGCGACAGACATAGCAAACCTCCAAGGTTGTGTTTGGATGTCACAGGTCCTTGAGCACAGCTCTTGGGTGCTTCTGGGGCGAAATTTTACCCTTAAAGCAGATTTTACAATGTGGTCAGGGGAAAATCTTTATTCTGAGGAACATGAGCCAGTGACAGGATCGGGGGCTGATCTGTAATCCAACCACAGCTCAGCCTCTGAGACTAATGTATTTCCTGCATAGATAAACACAGATAAAGATCAGCCTTTTCTCGGCTAATCGTTAGCATTATGGAACGCGATACAATGATACAAAGATATGCAAGATCGCTCCGAGTGATACACCACAGTCGAGAGTGTTTGATCGGCCATTAATCATAGAATTACTGGCCTCAATTAGAACACACTGAAGCTAACACACACTTCAGTCTGTGTGCTGTGTGTGTGTGTGTGTGTGCTGGACATCCAGAGTGACCGTGTAAAGGTGAAATCGCTGGCATTTCCATCATGAATATTTGCACACGGATTAATTTGACGAGCACCTCTTCACCGTGCCCATGTGTCTGTTTATGGAAAAATAAAAACAGCTGTTCATACAAATCTATTCGGAAAACAATATCGTTCAGGTCTGCTGGATCAAATATGCTGCAGGATGAGGGATTATTCCTGAGCCAATGAAATGTTTCTGCCAAATAACTGCAGGTGATTATGGATTTAGAAAGAAGACTGCAATACCTGGTCTCCAGATTTAAGCACTCTGGCAAAAACAAATTACAATACACAAATACACATGAAGGATAAATACTTACAGAAGGATATTCCAGATGTCTGTTTACCTGGAACTCAGGCCTCTGAACAATTCTATCTATATATAAATCTTAGGTTTTAGAGAAAATGTCAATTTTCCCAAAGGATTATATGGAAGATAGACATTTTGAAGAGGGATTTGGTTTAATTTATAAATAAGACACATTACGACAACAAAAGCAAAGAGCCGTACATGCCAGCCGAATAAATCCTTATAATAACTTAACTGTTACTAAGAGGAGAAAGTAGAACAATAATCATGAAAAGAGCAAAAAACAAACAGCCAAAATATGACTACCATCACTGTATAATAATAATAATAATAATAATAATAATAATAAACTTCAGTGATTAGATATCTAAAACAATAATCATATTGTTATTAGTAGTAGTAATAGCAATAAAAAGAAGAACAAGAAGACATAAAACAATAAGACAAAAATAAAGGAAATAATACAAAAGAATAAAAGAAAAAATAAAGTAATAGGCTTCTGGGATTCTGCTTGGACATCTAGTCATAGCAATAAAAATAATAATAATAATAATAATAATAGAGAAGAAGAAGAAGAAAAATGCATCAAACACTTCATTGTCTTTATTAACTATGACAGTAATAACGCTGTGGGTCTGGGTGATTTTGAAAATGTGGCCCAAATTAATTGAAAGAAAAATAAATAAAAGCACAAAAACAGCTCGGAGAAAAGAAGGAACGCCTGTCAACAAGCGCACACACACACACACACACACACACACACACACACACACTCGCTCTCCTCTGCAGCAATCAATATCCAGCCTGGGGTAAAACACAGGCTCCCCTTTTTTGCCCATAGAAATGCACAGATAAGTCGAATGCAGTGTGGGTGTCAATCCCATTCCCTTCTGCACCTCTGAATCTCCACACCAGCGTCGTTTTTTATCCAAACACACACACACGCACGTCCCCATCCTCTTGTGCCCCTGCTTCCTCCTCAGCCCGAGGCTCTGAGATTGCACTGACAGCCTTTACAATATGTCACAGAGCATCTCCTTCACTGTTAATATTTTACTAAGGTTCCAATGGGGCACTCGTCAGACTCCCAGGACACACACATACACACACACACACACAGACACACCCCAATCATCCAAACCCAGAGGACACAGAAGGGTAAACATGGTGTTTCGGGTTTTAATTTAAGATGCATAATATTTCCGGCTCTTTCTCACATTTCTTCCTCCGATACGTTAGATTCCCACACTGTACAAAACCAATTCATGTAGATTATTAGCTATTTTAGTACCCTTTACACCGTGGACATCTGAGAAGGCAAGACATGATGTATGCACTATCCAGCTTTCTTTTTTTAAAATGACCAGAAATATTAGAAATGAAACAATTTGGGCTTTATGTAGTATATAATATATGAATATCACCATTATTTTGTTGACAGAATGTTTTAACACTATCAAAGTTGTGAGTGAATATTTTTCTGAACAAACCTAAGTAAAAAATCCCCTCATGTTCAGCCACACCCACAAAGCACACAGAGAGAGCGGAAAACAACGGTGCAACAGCACCAGCTAAGCATGGCATGCCTTAAACTTTACAGCGCTGCCACTGCAGAAACTTTCTGTTCCTCCAGCACCAAATAGCTGAGCTCATTCCGGCGCTCCAGTCCAATGAAAGTCTGGTTTTAGATATCAGGATGCTCTTCCTTCTCCTCTACTGATCATATCACCAACAGATCACTAAGCTTGATACAGGAAGTAAAATAACAAGCATGAGCAGGTAGCTTCCGCACACGATGCGGATCGGTTCGAGCGATCTGCAGGATACAGTTTTCGAGAGGACTAGGGATCAGCTCCCTGGACCGCTCCCAGGCCCCGGAAACAGCTTTCACACCTCACCAAACGTCCCGGGCTCTCAGGACAAGCGGTGGGAAAAAAGACAAATGAAAAAACAACGCAAGTGTGAAGCTGACGTTAGTGTCCGCTAAGATGCTGTAGATAAAATAAGCTCACAGATGAATTACAGCAACCACTTATAAAATTATACTGTATTTCCTTTCATTATTTAAATATGATCATGTCATTATGAACTGTGTATACTCTCTCATAAAAAATAACCAGCCGGCATTCCTTCTACTAATCAGTAAATTGTGAAAGTGCAGCTGATTTAATTTAAATTCAATGAAAAAAGGAGAGGTTTCAGCTCTGGTCAGCTTTCTGAGAGGTTTCTAATGTTAGCATGCAGCTCAGGGCGACGGCTTACGCTGAGGTCGCTGAATTCTTCAGTCGGAAAAAAAGGGGGTCAGGAAATAATGACTAGAAAGATCTATCTTAGCGACAGGGTAAGTAATGTTTAATTTGCATTAGAGCGTACTGGGGCCTTAACACACAAGGTTAAAGCAAGTCCCGCTGCCCCATTTCCTAAAGACATTTAGGAGTTATTTACCGTGCCGAGGCCGAGGCAGCATTAAAGGAGGGGGAATAGAGGCATTATTTTAGACCTCAATCTCCGTGTGGCTGCCTTAATGGAAATATCCATGTGGGGGAAAGTGGAAATAGAAGAAAAGCTCATTCAGCCTACTGAACACACACACACACACACACACACACACATACACCAAAAAATAGAAAGAAATAATGGTCTCAAGAATTTGCAGGTCTAAATGAGTGAAGTACCCAAGAAATGAAGGGTGGGGTGGGCTTAACACTCAAAGCTCTGATTAGAATTGTTGATTAGTTTTCAATAACAGCATCTCTGAACACAATGCAGTTTATATTGATGCACTCATTCGAATACATTATCGCTTCTTTAGCAACCAGTTATCCGCAGGGACTTGTATGGCGAATGTGCTACACGAACACATGTTATCATTAATACAGCGATGTTTTCTGTAAGGACGTGATTATTTACATTTGCGCAAGGAGTCTCCAGTGCTTTGTAACGGTCAGAGGTAAAGCTGTACGTTTTTCCGGAATCGTCAAGACAGAGGAGTTTATGATTTGTGATTTCTCTGCGACATGACGAGCCGTGTCGTTTTTTATTATCATCAACTTCAGGGCTGGTGCGGGAATGACTGGTTATAGCTGCTACTATGTAAATCTACTTGGCTTGATATTCGATGAAGTCTCCCCTGGAGAGAATAACAACACTGTGCCTCTTCCTGTAATGTCTAATGAGATTGTTGTGGCTCTTAGGCCACTATTTCATGCAGAACATTTTAATTCTCAGGCTTGTGCATGTAGACTTCTTTAATTCACCACACTGACTTTCAACAGGGTTCAAAATCACAAAACAATGGAACCTATTCAGTGCTGATTTGTCAGTCGTTATTGATTTAAAAATCCATGCACTGCCTCGTCTTAACCTCCTGGAAGAGCAATCAAGTTTTGGGCAACAATTACTTGGTACTCATTGGGATTTATGATATTATCAGTGCCCCTGGACCATCAGCCATATCATGGCCCCGAGGCATCCACTGTAGCATAAATTATAAATTCAAAGACTTTTTTGTGTTGATCCTTATTATCTGTAATATTTGCCTTGTGCAGTACTTTAGGGGTGTTCAGAATTTGCCACATATATTTTTGATATTTCTATATTTCTCTTGTTAGAGAAAATGTAAACGAATTCTCTAATCATTTAAAGTATAAAACTTCACAACAATTTGCACCTCTTCTTTTGAAGGGTGTCAATATTTCTGAAGTCGTCATTATAGCGTTTAACCTAGGATGGAATCTCCGAATTTTGAGCCTACAGCTACTTCTTCCTTTTCTTTCTCTCTTTTTCATATTTTTACATAATTGAATACATAACAGAAGTTTTCTACAAAATGTTCAACGAATTAATTCTTCGCTACGGCTTTTATGCCGTAGTTAAGTTGTTATTCCGCGTAAGATCATGCTGGAACTTGTGTGGCCCCGTTCTTCAGTTTGAACCAGAGAAACCGAAGCCACATGGCTGCACCTCTGAAAGGAGACACCATGATCTGAAGTTCATTTAGAGCCATGTTGGATCAATGAAGCGGCTCTGTATGGACTGGAGTAGAGCCGTGAGGCGTCACCGCACTCACCTCTGTAAACTACTCCTTCACTCTAGAGAGAGGGAGAAAGCAAGCAGAGAAACATGGAAAAAGGGAGAGAAAGGACTGACCGAGAGAGAGAGAGAGAGAGAGAGAGACATACACAACGAGAGATTAGTTAAGATTGAAACAAGACAGATGAGGCAAAAGACAGAGAGACACACTGAAGGAATGAAATGAGCGAGAGAGAGGTGGAGTTGGAGAG
Source organism: Notoglanidium macrostoma (assembly GCA_030068235.1). Lineage (NCBI taxonomy): Eukaryota > Metazoa > Chordata > Actinopteri > Siluriformes > Auchenoglanididae > Notoglanidium > Notoglanidium macrostoma. The sequence continues at coordinate 27,785,911 of JAQQZR010000033.1, read as the reverse complement.
CCACAAGAAGGAGAGTGAGACAAGGTCGATAGGGCAGAGAGTTGGAGACAGGCTGAGAAGGCTTAGAAGATAGATGAATAAAAAGAAAGAGATGTGGAGCTAGAGAGTGACAGACAAAAAGAAAGAAGAAGAAGAAGAAGAAGAAGACAAGAATGAGGGATGTGGACAAATGGACAAAAGAGAGATAGTGGAGAAGATTAAAAAGATTTAAAAAAGGACAAACGCTGTGAGATAAAGAGTGAAAAAGATCTAGAACTGAAAGTCACTCAGAAATGTATGGAAAAGGGGAATTCATACTGGCCCACAGGAATAAAAAGAGAATAAATAAAGGACCAAGAATGAGAGGGAAAATATTAAAGGATGAATATAACATATAAAAGATGATATAAGGTGAACACAGACTCGATCTAAAGTGCTGCCCAGAAACGATTGTCCTTGTATCCCATCAACAGAATCAACAAGACCATTTTCAGAGCATCTTCCAACATCTCCAACAATGAACACTACACAACACCAAGCTGACAGGTGAACATCTGTTCAGCCATGTACTTCTACACCCGAAGGTCATCAGAATCTATAAGAAAATAAAAACACATTAAAGGATTAGGTACACAGGAAGATCCCAAACAGCCTGCATATCAGCAGAATCGAAGCGCTCCACAAACCCTTCAAACCACAGAGGACACACAGGCTTTATACAAGATAATTGGTAATATCCCATCCGAGCCTATGAGTCCATCCTAGCAGAGTCTAGCCCACAGAGCTCATTCCAGGAGAGTCTAGCCAAAGAGATCCACATCCAAACGTGACCAGCCCAGCAGTGACCAGTCCAGCAGAATCCAACACAGAAGCAACCATTCCAGCAGAATCCAGCCCAGCAGTGACCAGTCCAGCAGAATCCAACACAGAAGCAACCATTCCAGCAGAATCCAGCCCAGCAGTGACCAGTCCAGCAGAATCCAGCCCAGCAGTGACCAGTCCAGCAGAATCCAGCCCAGCAGTGACCAGTCCAGCAGAATCCAACACAGAAGCAACCATTCCAGCAGAATCCAGCC
>JAQQZR010000033.1:27669423-27684722 GCA_030068235.1 Notoglanidium macrostoma | reverse complement strand
CACACACACACACACACACACACACACACACACACACACAGTAGAGGTCGTGTTCATTCACAGTGAGTGTGAGGCCTGATTATAGGCTGAATGACTCGCACATTAATTCACTTTTCTTCCCTCTTTTGTTCCTGAGCTCTCGTTGTGTCGTCGTTTTGTTTCGGCTCTCAGAGCGGTTCACTTTTACGATGCGAACGCTCACATTACACGCCTGATAAAAAAACAATTTTGCTTCCCTTTTATTTGTCTAATTGCAGTCGTTCCCTTAAAGTGTGATAAAAGGACAATTAGTGTTTTAACAGCGTGCCGTAAACGCGAGCTGACAGGGAATCATTTCAGCTTAATTACACATGAAAATACAGAGACAGCAAACAAACAGCAGCGACATGAATGATTCAATCAGAGCAGCCGGCACCGACGTTAGTTTAACAGTGCTGTGTGATTTACAGACCCGTGACAGATTAACACCCCTGCTCTATTACATTTATACTCGTATTAACTCTTACACTTATAACACTGTTCACGGTCGAATCTCAAACACAACAATAAGCTGCTTGTACAGCGGACACGCCACATACACAGACTGTACAAAACTGTAACTGGGAAGTTTTCTGAAATCAGATGTTTGTTGAACATTTACGGAAGGAGTCTCCAGTCTCGGTGTGTGGTGTTTTAACATCTTCAGGACTGTAGTGTTGTTTGATTAACTTCAAGAGAGAGGGAAAAAGCGAGGCTGGTGAGGGAACGAGTGTTTATAGCTGCTATAACATACATGAGAAGCTGTTTTGTGGATGTTTCGCAACATTAACTACAGTTGGATAAAATGTTGTCTTTAATATCTAAGTTGTAATTGTTGGTGAATTTCTGTGGTATAAGAGGCACTTTAGGACGTGCTGTTATAGAAAAATACATGGGAAGTGTAACTGCGCTTCATCATACCACCATGCCCCTGATTACCTTCCTGTAACAGCACGACACGGACTGTGTTATTCCTTACTTTATAACACTTCTACACAGGCGTGTAACGACTCTTTTCTGAAACAAAAAAGACAATTAAAAGAAATTCTTATTACCAAAAAATGCAACAGTTATTTTCCTATTCTTTATCAACTTAAATATTCCTTATGTTCATTAGAAATACATGATTTTTGCTTCATGTTCTTAATAACCAATGATTATTATCAAACATTTTGATGAAGGTTTATAAAAAGAGATGAATCACGGTTCATTTTTTATTTCCATCGATTCGAATCGTCAGAAATTTGTACCACGAGATATCATTGCATGCCTACTTCTACGTGATCGGCTGGCGTCGAACGTTTTGGTTCTTCCATTTAAATGAAGTAATTTTTTAGACAAAATCCTCAATCTAAATCAGTTAAAGCCCCTGGTGCCATATAAGCATATTGGAATGTAACCATGACAACAAACATACATACCGGCTCAGGCGTGATCTGTATGGACACAATGCTCTTTAATATTTCCCAAATTTCAGTATAAGATATTTGGCCTTTCTGTCCTGATGCTGACATGCATGATGCAGTGCTAACAAACAAACAAACAAACAAACAAACGGTTTCTTTCCACTTTCCCGTCAGATTTCAACATCAACAGAAACATTACCTTAGCATGTTAATTATAATCCATGCCTATTGTAGAGAGAACAAATTTTTTTCAATTAATTTTATAAAATTTTACAATTATTACTATTAACATTAATTGTGTATAATAAATGATTGATAGGCTACAGTGTACAGAGTAACCATGGCAACCACACAGTGTGGCGGTAGAGACGATGGTAGCAAGTGCTCGAATTATATAATGACTTTTTTATGTTCCTAGGTTAAGGAAGCAAAAATTCATAACAATTTTAAATACATGAGATAAAATTATGCCATGTTTTGGAAAACAGGAAGTTTTGACCAAATAAGGAAAGTGGGAAGAGTAACAAGTGCAAACAATTTGCAGGAAGTGTGAGGGTTCATAGGAACACAAAGGATGGAAAAGGAGCAGTTTGGTGGGTCAACAGGGTCATAATCGGGTAGGATGGAAAAAGACATCTAAGTGCATTCTTTCAGAGTTTAGCACGCTCCATCATGCCCTCACACACCTTGTTACACCCTTTTGTACCCTGTGTGTGTGTAATGCCGTCAGGTACCAGATATGATGTTACTATAGTAACTTTCATACATGTAACCTGATGGATTTGCCCTCTATTAAACGAGTCATCGTTTACCCGCATAAACGGAGTGTAAACAACATTTTCCTTTTCAAATCTCACCCTTCAAGACCTTTCATGTACTGTAGGCGAAGGCCTAATTCCATTTAGGTGTCAAATGGAGCTCTGTGTGTGTGTGTGTGTGTGTGTGATGGATAGCTATGGACAGGAATGGCGTGTGTAATGTGAAAGCTGCGGATCACGTTCTCTTTGATGGCCTCTTTGAAATGCGAGATTTCTCAGCGAGGTGGATAAGACCCCCAAGTGGTCTCTCTCTCTCTCTCTCTCTCTCTCTCTCTCTCTCTCTCTCTCTCTCTCTCTCCTTCTCTCTGTGTCTCTTGTTCTATTCCCTTGTCACATTCTCACTCTCGGCTTCTTTCTTTTCTCCTCACAGAACGACGGACAGGAAGAGGAGGATGATTGACAGAACGCAAAGCTGAGACGGCTGTCCATCAAAAGTATCGGCCCACAGAAGACGACTCATATCAGACGTCTCCCTCTCGCTTTCTCTCGCTGTTTATCGCAGTCGGTTCTCCCAGTGGATCCGTATAAAGAGTGTGTATAGAAGAAGCTGGCATGTTCCCTCACCTTTGGCACCCTCTGCTCGCTAACACTCGGATTAGTTCATAAACTTGGACCCCTGAACACACCTTCACACACTCTTTCTATCCGTATTTGCTCGATCTGTCCGTCCGTGCTCAGGCAGCCATGCGCGTGTGGTTGATGGTGACCCTCCAGGCGGCCTGGCCGTGTTTTTTCGGACTGGCCATGCAGCACTACCCCACCACGTGGGGCCACTACGACATGTGCAAGTCGCAGGTTTACTCGGACGATGGACTCACCTGGGATTACATGGCCTGCCAACCCGAGGCCGCCGACATGACGAAGTTCCTGAAGGTGACCCTCGATCCTCCAGACATCACCTGCGGAGACCCGCCCGAGACCTACTGCGCCCTGGTGAGTGTGTGATGGGGTAAAGTGGGGCAGGGGTGTGTAGTCACAGTACCACTTAGTGAAGTGTGTGGAAGTGCTTTTGTTGTTGTTCTGCCAAGAAATCGTGCAAATCAGTTTACACTGAAATGACTTGACGAACGGTCTGTGAGATGATGATGAATAAGAGAAATATGCTGTCTTGACTGAACAAGTCATTCTGTTGTTGCTTCAGAACATTACTGATGGGCATGAGTACAATCCAGTAACAAGAAAGATCGATCAAACTTTTTCTCTTTTATATTGGAACGTCTCCCAATCCATTTTACATTGATTGAAGTCCAAACAGCAGAAAGGAAATCTCTCCAGAATCTGAGCTGTGTCTTTGTTTGAAAGTTTGTTAATTGGTTACAGTGGCAATGGGGCGGAGCTGAAGGCTGATTGGTTACAGTGGCAATGGAGGCGGAGCTGAAGGCTGATTGGTTACAGTGGCAATGGAGGCGGAGCTGAAGGCTGATTGGTTACAGTGGCAATGGGGGCGGAGCTGAAGGCTGATTGGTTACAGTGGCAATGGGGGTGGACCTGGCGTCTGATTGGTTACAGTGGCAATGGGGGCGGACCTGGCGTCTGATTGGTTACAGTGGCAATGGGGGCGGAGCTGAAGTCTGATTGGTTACAGTGGCAATGGGGGCGGAGCTGAAGGCTGATTGGTTACAGTGGCAATGGAGGCGGACCTGGCATCTGATTGGTTACAGTGAAATGGGGGCGGATCTGAATTCTGATTGGTTACAGTGAATTGGGGGCGGATCTGAATTCTGATTGGTTACAGCGAAATGGGGGCGGATCTGAATTCTGATTGGTTACAGTGAAATGGGGGCGGAGCTGAATTCTGATTGGTTACAGTGAAATGGGGGCGGATCTGAATTCTGATTGGTTATAGTGGCAAGGGGGGCGGAGCTGAAGTCTGATTGGTTACAGTGGCAATGGGGTGGGAGCTGAGTTCTGATTGGTTACAGTGACAATGGGGCGGAGCTGCATTCTGATTGGTTACAGTGGCAATGGGGCGGAGCTGCATTCTGATTGGTTACAGTGGCAATGGGGCGGAGCTGCATTCTGATTGGTTACAGTGGCAATGGGGTGGGAATTTCAGTCCAACTAGTCACAGAGGCATTTTGTGGAATACTTTTGGGGGTGGGAACTGCAGTCTGCTTATAGTCTGATTAGTTTGGGGCTGGGAATTGCAATCAGACTTGGTTACATTGTGATTAGTTACAGCTGAACTGTGGGTGAAACCTGTAATCTGATTGGTCATCATGGAACTTTGGGCAGTGTATGCCATCGATTTCTTAAAGTGGTGGTTTGGTTGGGAACTGCAATCCGATTGGCTACAGCTGTATTGCGGGCAGGAACTGCAGTCTGATGGGCTATTACTTTATTGTGGGAAGGAACTGAAGTCTGGTTGGTTACAGCTGCGTTGTGGATGGAAACTGTTGTCTGATTGGTTACAGCTGAATTATAGAAGGGATCTAGAGCCTTGTATGAATCGTCACCACAGTCTCACGGGAAGGAACTGAAGTCCGGTTGGCTACAGCTGTACTGTGAGCTAAAACTGTGCTCTAATTAATAAGGGGGCTTTGGGGACGGGAAAATCTGTCCATTATTCAAAGTTAGAAATTAACCTTGTTAGTCTGACACCATGGTGCTGGTGTTGTTTGGTGTAGCGTGTATAAGGATAAGCTCACATTTACATCTTTGAAGAGTTTATTTGACCCTTACTCTGAAATCTTGAATCTGGAATGAAAAGCAGACGCAGTATATTGAGTCCAACCTAAAACTCTAATTGATGGCTTCCTGATTCCTCGACCCTGCGTCCTTCAGCCCATGACCCCGAAATCGATCAAAGTCCAAAGGCATTCAGAGGAGTCAAGGACTGTGCAGAGACGAGGCTTTTGGATCAAGCAGATGCAGGTGCTTCCTACACGCAAGTCTTTTTGTATTTTGATAGGAGCTTAACGTATAAATTAACAATGGGTAAAAATGAAATCCTTGCACGGAAGTCAGTTAATATGGCATCAGCATGTGAGCGTGTGATGTAGCTACACATGCAGTAATGATTGAAGGATAATTTAGCGTGTAATCTCTCAGGCTAACCCATTACATAGATAATAAAACTAGGAAACATCATCTATAAGTGAATTCACTAAAGTAGCTATAAAGCGACAACATCTAATTTGGTAAAAACGTTTGTTTTGTCCTTGTTTCTTTTTTCTCGCATTTTGTCTCCACTTCCTCAAAGGGAAAGGAAACGGGAAGCTAATGAGGAAAGGAGAAGCATCGTGTCTGCCCGATTTGCGCTGCTACTGATGTTATTTTGACGACGCTGCCTGTACTGCACACCTGTGTCATTTCATCACCATGCAACACACAGGATTTTGTGACGTTCGAGTATTTTAGTTGTGGCAGCGTGCAGTCAGGGGCAATCAGCGTTCAGATATTCCTGTTTTTGTTACTTAATATCCTTCCAGTGCATATATCCACTTCAGATTTAATGTCCTTTGACTTAAATATAAATATGATGAAATGTATATGTCGAGGTTACATAAAATATAATAAATATATATTACATAATATATAATAAATCAGGTTCTATATATAAATGCTGCACAGAACTCTTTCGGAACAATATATACACTGGTCAGACCGAACAAAAATAGAACTCTTGGCAATAACTCAGTTTACCCACATAAACTTCATACCCACAGTGAAGCGCGGGGGTGGGAGCATCATGATCATACGGAGCTGCCGGTCTGCAGACAGTACATTACACGTCATCGAAGGAAACATGAATGCAGTGATGTACTGGGATGTAGCAGAGGAGACTTTAGCATCATCAGCTGGGAAGAAGATGGACGTTTCAACAAGACAATGACCCCAAACACACAGCCACAATCACTCGAGAAGGCCAGGCGCTCGCTCAGAATGCTCCGTAGCAAGACCCTTAACTCTCAGCTGCGTCTCACCTGTATCCTTTCTGAAAAGTCGCTTTGGTTAAAAGTGTCAGCCGAGTGAGGTGAATATAATTTGAAAATGTTTAGCTTTTTAGAGATGCATATAAACGCCTGAAACAATTTATTTCCACCCGAAAAAATGCAACCCTGTCAACCCTGGGAAGAATGCAGGACTGTCGGCTGTCAGACTCCCGCCCACAGAGTTTGATTGACAGGTCAACCTTGTCAACAGGGAAAATGCAAATTAAAAACAGGACCGAAACGGGGTTTTATTTTTGGCCGAGTTGTAGCGCAGAGACGAGCAGGTGCGATCGCACGTATCAGTGCGGCAGGATCAGCCTCTGAAAACGAAACTTTCAAGGCAATTTGCATTGTTCTTCACGAAGATGCGAGTGTAAACCTGGATATAGCGCACATTAGTTTGAATTGTGTCTTAAAGTGCACACACACACACACACACACACACAGTTTACCTGTAATTCAGCTGGAGGGGAGTCGACGTCTAAGCCGCAGCTAATAACCAGGTCCATGCTAACACGGCTTAGCATTAGCAGATCTAGCAGAACCTAGCAAGCAGTCGTTAGGAGCAATCGACCGTCAAATGACAACAAATATTGATATTGTAATATTGTAGATATTGTAAAGAGTGCGAATTACAGCACAACGAAACAACGATAGAGCATAATATGAAACGCTGGACGTTTTTCTATCGTCGCATGATACAGATCATCAGATCGCTCCTTTCTGACTTTAATAATGAAAGCTTTTACGTTTACGCCCTGAGCGTGGTGCAGGATTTGCTTTGTATCTTATCAGCACGGTGACACAGTGTACAAACCAGGAGGTAATAACCATCGGCTGAGCGTTCACATGGCTGAGAGTGGCCTCGTATCCGGGCGATGGAGCCCTCTGGTGGTGTGGAGTGGAACTGCCAGGTGAAACCTACAGGTAGTCCACTGAAGATACGACGCCAACGAGGGCGTTTGAAAATCGTATTTACTGGCCGCAGCGAGAGCCGGGCTTTGTCTCATTTACAGAGCCGTTAGAGACGCGATTGGAGAGCTCTTCATTAAGCGTGTTTGTGGAGCTTCGTGTCTTTCATTAGCACGAGAAAAGGAGGAGAAGAGCTTTGTGAAAGCTTTGAAGCAGCGGCGATGACGCGCGTCTTTCAGGAGAAGCGCCTAATTAGAAAAGCGTCTCTGGGAAAAAAAAAGCTTTCCTTCATTTACGGCACTTCGCTTTGAAAGTCGCAGCTGGAAAACGAGAAGTCAGTTTAAGAGGGTGTGTGTGTGTGTGTGTGTGTGTGTGTGTGTGTGTGTGTGTGCGCACTCTGTCCATGTGCACAGAGATACAGGGTAAAGGTATTACACAGCAATGTGCCAGCCATCAGTTGTATAATACCTAGTAATATTTTCCTCATTACAGATCTTTTAAAAGTCACAGCTGAAAAATGAAAGCTGGAAACAGATGTGTTGGTAAATCACTAAGAAACCTTTAGACTAATTACAGCGAAATCCATTCTGTCGTATTGAGAAACGCCGTTTTGACTCCAGCAACAGGCTGACGGTCAGGCGTCCAGTAATCATATCAATGCGCTCGCTTTAATATTGTCGTTATCGTTTCTATAGCGACAGCTGCGTGGGCGCCGCACGTAAACGGAACGGGTTTTCTGCAAGGAGACGTTCGTGTAAGATGGAAGACGTGTCCAGTGTAACAGTCAGAGGTAAAGCTGGAACTTTAAGCTTAAAGCGACCTTCCGCGACATTACACGTAACTGTAAATGGCTAAAAGACGTGTCCTTCTTCAATACATACAAACTGTAATCATGGGCAAGTCGCAGTAGAAAAGGAATAAAACACTCAGGGATATGCTGGACATGGAAAATAACCAACTTCTAATTCACCGTGTCATTTCTGTCGCCGACGTTTTATTCCATATATCTAAACACAGCTTTCAGCAGAAATAATCTCACCGTGTGTCTGAAGTGTGATGATTTATCGGATCGCGGAGCTCATTTCCGCGATCATCCTGCTTATGAGCCTCGCAGCTCCACCGGCACCCTAAAGCAGTAGTTTATTTGAACTGTGTGTGTGTTTATCCGTGTCGGAACAGAAACGCTTCTTACTGTACTTCAGGAGTAAAAATAGCCAATGGAAAGCGCTCCCAGTCACACGGAAGCTAATATCCTCCCTGAAAAGTGAATTATTCACCACGTGTTTGCGCCGAAATGTGTTTTATTCATGGCATTCATTATTCAGGGCCTGGCCTCGGAGGCGCACACGCCACACTCTGACGGATCAGCGTGCTTAGCAAAGGAAGGCGAAGGCCTGTTAGCCGCTTTGAGCGGGTCAGCGCTTCAATACGCCGCTCTCGGTGAACCCTGAAGACCCGCGTCACACTCCAGCGACGTTCCAGTCGATAAATAAGCCGATCTGAAACGCTAACAAGTGTTCAGAGGTGCAGCGTGGGCCACATTTCACGGCCAGCGACTCTGTAATCTCTCCCTCGCTGTGAAATGTGGCAGATTGAAATCAAGCGTGTTGTTGTTTGAAGCATGCATGTGTGTGTGTGTGTGTGTGTGTGTGTGTGTGTGTGTGTGTGTGTGTGTGTGTGGTTACGGGTTTATCGTCCGTTTGGTGTAGGGGCACTTAAAATGGTCCGTGAAACAGCCTTGTTTTTCTCGCTCGATCAGCTTTTCGAGCAGTTAGCCTTTCGTGACGATGCGCTGATTAGGCCGGGGGCAGTTCTCTTTATGACGGCTGTAATCAGTCGTTTATTTTAGGAATGGAGTGCTGATGAGAGAACTCAATCCTCTCCTCAATCCATCCTCATTGATTTCTGCTCAGCCCGTCTCTCTCTTTCCCTCCCTCGCTCCGTCTTCCTGTCTTTCTCTCCCTCCTTGTGTTTTGTTTGTTTGTCGTTCTCTCTGGTCACCTCGTCTCTTTCTGTTATCCCTCTCTCTCTCTCTCTCTCTCTCTCTCTCGATGCGTCCCTTTCCTCCTTTCTCTCGCTCTTTCTTGCCCTCGTACCCTTTCTCTTTCTCTGTCACCAGAGCTGCGCGACGTGACAGCAATAATCACGCCGCGACACGTGACATTTCGACGCTACACGCCGTGCGTGCACAGCAGGTTCTATTCAGTGAGTAAATCACTGCACATCTGTTATTTATCATTTGAAGTCAATGGAAAATAATTATGTATAATTAGTAATCAATGACTTAGCATTTGTTTCACTCAGAAACGAAAAACCTCAAACAAGTCAAAATCCACAGTGTCCGGAGTTACAAAACGAAAATGCATTTAAATGTAAAGAGATAAATATTGTCATAATAGAATCGAATAATATTAAACATCGCACACTTTCTTTCAAATGCCGTCTCACAGACTTTTGCACATAATAATAATAATAATAATAATAATAATAATGAATATTTGTATGCACAGTTTATACATCCATGTCCATGACTTCTAGACTGTAAGTCTTTGTGATATCCTCATCTCTCTCACACACACACACACACACACACACACACACACACACACACACTTGGCTACGTGTGTAAATGGGAGCTGTTCTCTCAGACAGAGTGTAGGCGCTGATGCGTGGACGTGGAGCTGAAGCTGCAATTGTAAAACAGCAGGTTGACTGTCTACTCCTCAATCCGAGAGACGATCGACCCCGAGCTCGCACGCCACCAATTTACCAGCCATTATATCATCATCGCACGCACATGTGTGTGTGTGTGTGTGTGTGTGTGTGTGTGTGAGATCGCAAACAGATGCCGTTGGCCCTGAGAGACAGAGAGAGAGCGCTCATGAGTGTGTTTATTGTCATATCTCTCCCTGTACCGTTTCCTCCCAAACAGGAAGTGCAGATGGCAGGCGAAGCTTGAAGAGCGGCCGTGAAATTCATATCCAGTTAAAACCCGATCTCGTGGGAAATAAAACGAGTGACGAGTGGATTTTATTTGATTTCCTACACAAACCTCATCGCTCACCCTTAAATCCTTTTTATTCAGCGTAATTCCTGTGGATCGTTATGAATTTACATACAACCACGCCGTTTAGAATATTAATAGGGGAGACTTCTAGAGTGATATTTTTCCGAGATGGTCATGCGCAAGGCAAAACAGAAAAAAAGAGAATGAGAAACACAAATCGAGTAATGATAACAATGGGAAAGGAATAGCAAGGTGCCTAGCAGTTACGGGGGCGGAAACGACACCGCGGTTCGGTTCAGCAGAGAGGAAACGCTGTTGAGTTTTCGGTGTTAAACATTGCTGCGGAACCAGAACGAGTTTAGCCTTACGGTCTAAAAGAAACACTATATTACTAATCCATGAAAGAGAAATCTGTAATACGCTGTAATGCTGTGAAATCTAAAGAGACAGGCTGTAAGTCGTCGGTGTTTAAGCAGCAGAGACGGTAATGCAACATGTTCTTAATTATAGGTTCATCTTTCCACACAGTAGACGCACAAGACGTCTCCATTCCCCGTGTAATACGATTTGGCTGGGAAAGTGAAACTGAGACATGGAGGACAATCTAATCAGGACAGGCGAAGAGAAAAAATAAAATAAGCAGAGCAGGTACGCTGATGTTCCAGGAGCTGGGAGATTATGTACAAAAAAAATCTCTGCAGTTTGTAATAATGATCATTTCCGTGTGTTTTCATTGAGGCGTTTGAGCACAACGCTTCACACTGGGGTGATATGATATAGATGTAGATATCATCAGGAGTGAATAGTGTGCTGACGGGATGTTTAGATCGAGTACTTACACATAAAGATTGCTCCAGAGACTGAATGAGAGTTACACTGTAATGGAAAATGACACAACAGGAGTCTAAGCCTGGGAGGCTCCGCCCACTAATCGTCTCATATTGTTTCTACACTTTTCTGGCCTTGAGCTTGACTGGCGTTCGGCATCTCACGACAGATGAACAGACGGCAAAAAAATGTTCCGGAACAGTCCATTAAAAAGTTATTGACGAGAACGGCGATGAAGAAACACGATGACTTTGTGTCTTCGCTGACTGGATACAGGAAAACGTCTGCGGTGCTCTCGCTCAGATGGTCTCTTCCTGTGAAAGTAGGCGGTTCTTAGCGGTAGAACGTTCCAGACTGCTTAGTGAATCCAAGAAGTCTAACACAAGTTTAACACGGCTTCTGGCTTGTGTTGATTTTTCTCTGATCGCGATTTTCCACAAAATATTGCGATGAATGATTTAGTCGTTCAAAACGGCGTCCTTTAATCCGTGTTCAATTTTAAAATTTTTTCCAATTTTGTTCTGACCGTGTCTGCCCGAAATGATTCTAATAAATATAGTAAGCGTAATATATTCGTAAATATATACTACTAGATTTTATTTCTTATGAATGAACTTTATCCATTTAGTGTGAAAGAAAGGAAGAGTGCATGAGATGGAGAGAAAGGGGCGGGGCTTCTACCGGAGAGTTCAAAACACCCATTCTTTAGCATTTTTGCGGCGCTCCTTGTCGGCAGGTCGGCAGGTCTGGTAATATGATACAATCAACGATAAACCTCACTGGATAACGTGGCAACGTAATATTATGTAGGAACCGTAATATCAGTAAACGGCACGTGTAAAAAGTTCTTAAACGTGTAAAAATGAAAGAATTGAGTTTCACACTGCAGTTAAGTTAATCACACTGAACACTCACTCTCGTCCAGTTAAGGTGAACTTTGCGATGCTTTTTGGAAAATCAGCTAAAATATGTTAATTTTTAAAAATATTGAGTTAATAGTCTGATTCCGCGAGGCTGCGCTTGAGCAAGCAGCATTTTTCAGGAAGCTCCGCCCCCTAGTAGTTCCTGATCTGTCGGAACTCAGCTTCTGGTTGAATGGAAAGGCTACGTGTCCCCTTAGTTCCTTGCTTTTTCTTTCGGAAAAAGTTCCTGCAACACATCTCCTGAAACAAAAGCACAGTACTTATCGGAAACAAACAAACCCCACCAACTCCGACGAAGTGACTTAGCTTTATTTGTTTTGATCTATAAACGTGACCTTTTTGCTGCGTATGTCCGCCGGACACGGTGAGCTCAGGGAGCAGCGGGAGACATTTAGAGACCCCGCGCTTCCTCGAGCGACTCCACGCTGACATTTCACCGAGATTCGAGCTGTTCCCTATTTTAAAATATTTAAATGTGTATGAAGAGGCTCCGCCGACACGGCGCTCTCGCAGACAAACGCTGACATTCGACTTTAATCATGAGGAGGGGGAAAAAATGCCAATATGCAGATTTTTAAGAGTGCTGACTTTTCACAGACGGGTAAGGACACAAATATTTGCATTTTAGCAATGTCGAGGAAAACTAATTAGGCGTTTGATGGACGCCGTCTTTGTGATCGTCAGGCCGGTGAACTGAGAAATCAAGATTTCACCCGGCGCTGATTAATGTTTAACTCGCTCCGTATCTGGGAATCATTATATTACGGTATTACACTATACGCTACCTCGTGCCTGGATGGTGTCGTCTCAGATCGAACCCTTAATGACAGATTACAGTGCAGTACCTCAGGTTCAGCGTCTGCAGACACAAGCGCTTACTTTAGGATCCAAAATGGCGTCACGAAAAGCCTATTGTGTCGCTGTGTTTCTTTGTTTTTCTTCTGAAAACCAGTAAAGAGAAGTGCGCATACATGTGACTGCTGAGAGCCAATCAGATTTTAAACATCCTGAAGATTGAGGCCAGAAAAGCGTACAACGGACTTCAGACATTTACTGGCCAGTGATCGGAGCCTCTTAGGCCGAAAATAGCTTTTGCTTCGTGTTTGCTGTTTCTGAAAAGTGCAACAAAAACCCAGCCAGGAACCACGTGCTTCTCATTCAGGAGAGTTCCGCAATGTTTTTAGTGCTTCATAAGGTTCAGGAACCTTGGTGGGAAAAATGGTAGAGGTCTTATGATGATAGCAAAATGATCAGATTAATTAAATTGCAAACGTTCATCAAGTAAGATATCGCAGACCACAAAGTAAGAACCTGGCGGGGTGTTTTAAAATTTGAATGAATTTTATTCGCGAATGAAAATTAATTCCATCTTGACATCAGAACAAATCCAGAATAAACTGCGAAACAGCTTCACGTGCTCATATTTAGACCTTTCTTCCATCATATCGTTCCCGAACTGCGACATGTTTCCCTGTTGTTCATATCTCTACCAGAGGTTCTAGTAATTTAAAGTTGCCCGAAATGAATTTCAGGAAACGTTCTGTGAGTGTGAGTGCGCAGGAAATGTAACAGAAATGAAGAAAATGTAATAAAAAAAAGACTAAAAAAATTTTTTAGATTTTTAATACTTCTGATGGCCCCGCCCCCTTTTCCTCTACACGTCTCAGACACTTCACACCTCATTTCTGTGCAGTCCTAGCACGTCAAAAATCCACGTATTAATAGTGCACTCCGTCTCTCAGTGCGTGTCCAGAGGCATGACTCGGAAATAAACACGTTTCTCGGTACTGCACTCCGACTCGGGTCACTTTATATTTCAGCAGCAGTGCTCGGCCCTGAGCTCTGCCTGAGCTGCTGGCGTGTATTATTTTTGCTTCCCCTTTTTTTTCATTTATATGTATTTTTTATATTTCGAAGCAGTGTGTGTGTTACCCATATCACTCAGCCCGGGGCAAGAGATGGAGAAACGCATTTGCAAGGTGACGCAGGAAATTTCCATGTGGTCAATTTTAATTGCCCGCGAGGGATAAAACGTCAGCAGTCGTGTCACAGCGCCCCTTGTGGCTCCTCCGTGCAACATTCATTTGACCTTTAAATCAGTAACGCAACTTAAATATGCAGTTCTCTTTTTCACGGATGTCTAAGGAGAGAAACTTTATCTGTTAAACACTCCGTATCTTCCTTATTATATTTCAGCAATTTTTTTTATTATATTTACATTTAGCTATTTATATTTAACACACACCAATATCAGCCCCTCATTGACACGTTAGCGTTTTCCCCCCTAACCCAAACTGTAACTGAGTAATCTATCTCCTAGCAGGAAGTGTGTTCTGCTTTTTGAAGCCGCGCTCGTCTATCTGCGCTCCATCACTTGGTACATTCAATCTGCTACAACATGATAAGAAACCACTTGCTCAATCTTCCCTCCATCCCGTAATACTCTCTGACAATTTTTCATCAGCTTATTCCTTTATATCAGTCCTGTTTCCTTTTCGCCTTCATTTTTTGCTCACCTGTCTAAAACCTAGAAGAAGAAAAACAACCAAAAGAGACTCGGGCAGAGGTTAGAAATTTCCAATCATTCCAATTTCCTTTTTTTTTCTGTAACATAGTTCTTTTTTTTCTTTTCACATCTTTCTATTACACCTTGATTTTTTAACTTTACAAACAGCAAGGAAGTGAGGGTGATGAGACAAATCAGAGACCAGACACCAGGTTTGACCCTGTGAACCAAACAGAAGCGAATGTATTTAAAAATATAGAAAAATGGAGCCTCTGGGGAATTAGCATTGGGGTGAGTAATGGCAAAATAATATACAAAATAATATGGCTGACTGGGATTCCAAACAGAAATGAAAGTAAAGTACAGTATCTTCCCTTTCTCCCAAAGACCAGGAAAATCTGTTAGGCTGTTTTAAAGTTCAGGGGCTAGCATACATCTGTACAGGAGTTAGCATAAAACTGGAATGTACAAATTTCAAAAGAGTAGCACAGAGCAAAGCAACAAAGCAAAAAAATAAAATAGCATAACTAGCTGGACTTTACAAGAGCTAGCAAAAAGGTTAAGTACACAAAGATAAAAGACTAGTATAGAGCTAAGAATGGGCAAATTACAAAACTAGCATGACTAGCTAAGTTCTAGGGCTAGCATAGAGCTAAACACCGACAGAAGACAAAAGCTAAGATAAAGCTTTAGACCACACGTTCTAGACTAGCACGGTGCTAAGAATCGACACGGAACAGAACTAGCGTAACTAGCTGGAATATGCAAGAGCAAAGGCTAGCAAATAGTTCAAAATGTCAAGCTGGATTAAAGCCGTAATAAACAAAGTTCAAAGACTTGCGATGGTCTCAAATGACCCGACTTTGCTGCCACGATTCTCCTTTTTCTATCCCTTTAATCTAATAACATCATTCCTGATCAATCAGGAGCTGCACTGAGAGTAAGA
>JAQQZR010000033.1:27612888-27625087 GCA_030068235.1 Notoglanidium macrostoma | reverse complement strand
GTACAAACCGACCCTGAGGTATAAATCTGACTCTGGGGTACAACCTCACCTTAAGGTACAAACCGACCCTGAGGTATAAATCTGACTCTGGGGTACAACCTCACCTTAAGGTACAAACCGACCCTGAGGTTCAACCTCGTCTTAAGCTGCAAACCGACCCTGAGGTTCAACCTCGTCTTAAGGTACAATCTGACGTTGAGGTACAAACCTGACCATGAAGTACAATCCCACCTTAAAATACAATGTGACCCCGAAGTAGAAAGGTGTTTAGGAAATGCAAACTGACCCAGAATTACTGCATGGCCAAGGCAAGTTTTTACTCTGAGGTGCAATCTGGCCCAGAGGTGTAACTTTGTCTGAAGGTACAATCTGACTCTAAGGTACACTGAAACAAAATACAAGAAATTAAAATAGTCCTGTGTTATGGATATCCTGAAAGCATATGTATAGATTTATGATTCACATGGGTGGTGTGGATGGTGTCTCCAAACCCTGAGGCGATCTGCACTGTTCTTCAGATTCACATTGTGTTAAAGAAGCATTTTCTCATCAGTTTTCATAATAAAATATTGAAATGAGATTATTTTACCCCTGCAAGCAGGTTCTAGTAAGATAACCCTCCCAGTGTGCAACCCTCCCCATGTAGACTGCAAAACACATATCTCAGGGGAAATGTCACTATTTTTCACACTGCATATTCCTGCATCACAACATCATGTTTTGTCATTATCGAAGTGGTTATGGTCAAGAGTCATAAATAAGTAGAGCATGCATGTTATGACCTTAGGTGCTGTACAGTAAGGCGATTAAAAAGGATTGAGGTCATAAGCATCTGGATTGGATATAATCTGGCTGTCTGGGTTGAATTAAAGCCCTGTTTAAGCCTCATTGCTTATTAAATTTGTCATTGTGTCCAGTCCTGTGTTATTGAACCCGGCAGGTTTAATCAGGTTTGTGTCCTTAGCATTCCCTGCATGCATTCTGGGAATTTTACCAACAGTGAATGTCCATTTCATGTGTTATTCAGGATCATCTACAGTTGTGCTTGAAAGTTTGTGAACCCTTTAGAATTTTCTATTTTTCTGCATAAATATGACCTAAAACGTCATCAGATTTTCACACAAGTCCTAAAAGTAGATAAAGAGAGCCCAGTCAAACAAATGAGAAGAAAATATTATACTTGGTCATTTATTTATTGAGGAAAATGATCGAATATTCCATATTTGTGAGTAAAAGTGAACGTTCACAAACTTTCAAGCACAACTGAAGGTATCTAAAAGTTATAGTATCTAGAAGAAGTATCTAGTATATGTGTATATATATACATACTATTCCTAAACACACGTGGTGTTTGATACATCACTTATGATTTTCTTATAATGATATTGTAACAGTGCTTCACATACTGCCTCAGTGCTTTCACACAAAATCATATTATTCAAAACTCAAACCCAGATCAGAATGTAGACAATCCCAATCCTGATCTAATCCCAATCCTAATCTGATCCCACGCCCCGTCTCAAAACCTGACCAGAATTTAGATAAACCTAGACACAATCAAGCCCGAACACCAGGGCCAAATCTCAGAGCAGATGGAAGATCAGACCCAGACCCAGCATAAACCAAATCTCAGGAACAGACCCCAAGATGTTATTGATACATGTAATTATTATTACATGTGACTTCAGAATCAGAATCAGATTTATTGGCCAAGTATGATAACACACAAGGAATTTGGTCCTGGCAAATCTAGCGATTAGGGTTGCCATTATTCGTCGATGACGTTAGCGCTGAAAATGCGTTAACATCAACATTTTAAACCAACATGTCATTTATTTCATGAATTGCCTTTTTTGAGTTTTAAAATGCTTCAAGTCATTATAGCCAAATATATTTCGGTCCTTTTTTTCGGTCCCTTGCAGTCTGACTCGGTTGCTAAAGAGGTTTAGCGGGTATGAGGAAAGAAACGGTTCCTGTGTCTGGTAGTTTTTGTGTGCAGGGTTCTGTAGCTCCTATTGGATGGAAGGTGTTGAAAAAGGTTGTGTTCAGAGTATGAAGAATCTGTAATGATTTTCTCTGCCTGTTTCCGGGTTCTTGAACAGCACAAGTGGGCAGGGGAGCTCTCAGGCTTTATAGGAATCGGCCTGCTGTGGTGAAATCAGTGCGGGTACACACACCACTAGTGCCACTACCAGTCTGAGTTCCTAGTGTCTGTATGAGAACAGCAAAATATCATTTCGCTCATAAAACACTTAATTATAAGCATTTGGTGCCTCGAGGAGTTTGCAACCAGCTAAAACAGACAGCTTGTGATTCCACAGCCTGAATGTGTGAAATTCACTGTTTTGACACCTGGCCTGGTAAATAAAGAAGATTAGTTTCTAATTATATGTAGATCTTGGCTGACACTTGTCTGTGAAACAGATGAGGCAAACGAGTACAGGAGGAATCATGTCCAGAGTCCTTCAAAACACAAGAGCAGGCCGGCAGACATGTGGGACAATAACCATGTACTTTTTATTTATTCCTCTACTTTATACTTTTTATCCATTTTTAGTCACATTTAAGTCACACTTACACACTATAAACATCTGTTCCCGTAATTTAAGTTAATAATACAAAAAAACACAGCTTAACAAAACTGCAGTGTAAACTTCTCTGCCCTGAAGATATCGGAAAACTGAACGTTATTTAAGCTGTTTTGTATTTAAAGGTGCATTAGGAAAGAGTTTGTATTATTTTAATCAAGGTTACATTTTTAACAGTTATTTAGACTGGTTGAATAATTGTTCATTTGTTTTTTTTATTTACTCCTTGAGCTTACTCAGCCATTTGTTCCCCTGTTCGCAAATTTCCACTCCTATATGAAGTATAAAATGTCTGACAGGAGGCCCGTCCATACAAACACACACAAGCTTTCCAGACCGTAAGTCTGTTTATTTTTTAAACACGTTTCCTCGGGCACTTGTTTCCGGGTCATGGCTTCGCCCAGACATTTTTTTTTTATCCTGTTATAAATACCTTCCAGGATATTTGTACAAGTAAGAAATAAGAAACTCGTCTGCTCCACCTTTAACAGCACTGTGATGTAAATGGGATTAGAGACGTTGCTGTTTATTAGTTTCTTGACATTTTGTTGTAGATGCTGTGGATTTGATTTGATAGCAGTTATGGCAGATCTGACAGTGTTTACACGAACAAGATGGCAGAAAAGCGAACGCGGCACACGTTCTGACATCTTACTGAAACTTTCACAAGGTTGAAACAAAGAAACGAACAGAAAACAAGGAGAACGCTGAAGAAGCCATATTGATGGGAGAAGAGGAGTCTGCGAGCGAGATTTCTCCCCATCTTCAGCTGTTACATCACTGCTTATCGACTCGTTCAGGATTAATGGTCATGTAAAAGAGCAGCGTTGAAGCCGTGCCTCGGCCGACAAATGCTTCAGAGGAAAATTGTTGGAGATGTGCTTAGATTAATGGAAGGAGACCCGTATCACTCCTGCCCCTGCGGTGCACTTAAGAGTGTCACACTTAAAGGGCAATTAGACTGCAATGCTCCAGTTTGGAAAACTCATTAAAGTGTACTGGGTAATGCAGAGTTCAGCGTGTTCAGGACTGGCAAGTCGGCTTTCACACCGGAGCTCAACTTGATTCTCTGATCTGGTGTTGCCAGAGTTATACATCTAAATCCTCTTGTCAGAAAATCCGATGAAGCAGATCATTTTCATTTTTCTATTTATCTGATTTTGTAGTTAATTTGGGAACTCTCTGTGGAGTTTCTGTGCATGCGGGTTTCCTCTGGGTTCCCCGGTTTCCTCCCAACTCCAAAAACATGACAGTAGGTGGGTCAGCTGGGCTAAATTGCCCCTAGCTGTGTGACTGTGTGTGTGTGTGATGCCCCGAGATAAATGGCGTCCCATCCAGGGAGTATTCTTCCCTCACACCCAGTTTTCCAGGCTACACTCGAATTCATCGCAACCCTGAGCAGGATAAAGTGCTGACTAAAGGCGCATGAATGAATAAACTCTAGCATACACCAATAGGTTAAGTTCAGAGCCGACTGACGCACATGATAAACTCTGCTCTGGGGTTGCCAGATTGTTTTTATGTTTTTCTTGTGTAGAACCCCCCCCCAAAAAAAAAGAATGTTTCAATAATTTCAACTTTATAACTATATAATAATTTATAACTAAATAATTACACTTTAAAAGTCTGAAGAAAGTTTTTACTTTTATTCATTTGTACTTTTAATAAATTAATATATTTAACTGGAATAAGATGTAGCAAGAGACAAAAATCGTGTTATTTATACACTGTTACAAGTTAGAAGGCAAATCAGTATGAATACATTGAGGATGACTATAATGAGTAGTCCATGTGGTTAGCAGCAGGTGAAAGCGAGTAGGACTTTAACAGTATGAGTATATTTCTCACGTTAAGTCAACAATTGATACAGCACTGTAGTCTTTGCATGATTTCTGGTGTGATATTCTGTTCCCAGACAGGCAGCTTCGTATCGGGAAAGCGTTATTACCCTGCCATGTTCGCCACATTTCCCACCCCTAGTCTCCATCTATCTACTTTGTACGTCTCGTTGAATAAAACTCCGTGCCGGAGAAATATACGCAAATGCGCCGGACACGTCTCCAGGCGAACGTTTACATCGTGAACGGCAGTACGAGCGAGCGTGTAATTGTGCTTCGGAAACACAGACTCAGTAAGAGAGCGCTAGCGGACGTCCCGCGAGAGTCTGCATCACTCACGGGCTCATGCGTTTCAGAATTCCCAGAAGGCCGCAGTGTAACGGCGCTGAGGATGACGATGACGATGACGAGCGAGTGATCGATTAACTCATTGATTGGTTAGAAAAGCGCCTGCTGATTAGAGGAGAAGGTCTCACAGGGTTCAAGCAAATCTTTTCACCCCCAACACACACACACACATCGATGTCGATGACGTTACCAGGAGATCTGACCAAACATGAACATCTCCTCGACACAGCGTTAAGCTTAGAATTTAGTTTCAGTCTCAGACGCTCGACAATTGTGGTTACATTTTAGTCACATTTCAGTTTTGTTTTAGTTACGATTTATTCACTGGAACTCAGTTCTAATGTGTGTGTGTGAGACATTACACTCCTCAACCTTCCTCCTTCCACCTCCACTCCACCTCTCTGACCTACTTTTACTTTCCCGTGCGAAACGAATCGTACAGACCGGCCACTTACTGACAGAGGTCTGGAGTATTGCATTCAACACACACACACACACACACACACACACAGATGCTGTGAACTAAAACACACAGCATGAATTATTAACTGTGATTTCATTATTTTTAATTATGAATGGTGAGTTAGACCAAAGCTGCTGGAGGAGCGGATTAATACAGAGCATTAGAGAGAAAAACAATGACTTTTTACGTAGCATGCAGCTGATGGTGGACACACACACACACACACACACACACACGAGGCCTTTTATTAAGACTGGGTTGACTTTAGCTTGCATGGTAGTGGACCAGAATAACAAATGATATTTATGGGTTGATAATTGACAGCTTTATTGCAACATGGCATCAGAGTTTAATCACGAGCTCCATTCAGCCTGACTGACAGAGTAATAAAGAGCGCGCGTGTGTGCGTGTGTGTGTGTGTGTGTGTGTGTGTGTGTGTGTGTGTGTGTGTGTGTGTGGACGAGGAACCCTATACAGCTGTTCCTATAGAGATCACCTGACCTCAACGGGACGGACGTTTCACAATATCCGCTTTGAAATAAGTATAAGAAGCGTCTCGACGTCAGCTGCGCGGTTAAGGATGTGGCTTATCACACGTTACTCCGGGTCACGTTCTCGCAGTTTGTTTGTTTACTGGTGGGATAAATTCTTTTTGTGTGTGTGTGTGTCCAGATTTCCGGCCTGCTGCATTAGTGGTTTTGTAAAAGCCGTGTCCTTCAGCGGAATATTGTCCTTACATGAAAAGCGGGTCACGATCAGAACCTTCATCGCATTCATTCAGCTCAGTCTAATGTAGGATTGAAGACCTGAAGAGAACAAATACCAGACAATTAGGACAAAATCTCAGCCCAGATAACAATAAATAATAATAAAACTACTACCAGTACTAATGGAGAACAGGCTCCGTAGTGTGACACAAAGCTGAAAAGTACCATTTTTTGTAAGTTTACCCGGAGAAGACTTCTAGAGACACGAAAAAAATCCAATTTACGTTCATTTTTTCCTGGCGTGTTGGTACGCAGCTGTTTAGGATTGAGGTGCTAATGGTGCTGAAAATGTTCCACTCCTGACACACGGGGTGTGTGAAAGCGTGACGCAGGGCCGAGCTTGCTCCATGTTGCGTCTCTGTAACAGGCTCACATGCATTAAAGCACAGACGGTAAGACACTCCAGCAGAAAGGAGTTCCTGACGTGTGTTACGCTCCTGACACCGACGCACGGCTGATATTACCGCCGCATTAGAATTAAAAGCAGGGTGTGTATACACTGTGCGAGACCTGAATACTGCGCTTCATAAATTCAATACTTTGCGTTAGCGTAGGTCAGTGTGTAGAAAAAGACACACAAAAGCGTTCCAGAAATCAACTGGCAGAAATGTATATTGTATTTTGCGTCCCGCCTTAATATCATCATACGAATATACAGTCGTGACCCATGTGTGACTTTGATATGAAAATGCGCACTTCTGCCTATAAATCCCAGAGACATGTTTACAGTCGCAGTTGTTCCAGCACTCCACACACACACACCTTAATAATCCTGCTCCACACTGATGCTGACCAAATTTGAAAGATGTTCATGATTACGATCCATCAGCGTGTGCTACGATGAGCGATGGCTAAATTGTAGCCTTTAGCTGTCCCTCCTGCTAATGCACCAGCTTACAGGATGACAGATAATCTATCCGTGCTAATTTCCAGTTCCTCTCTCACACCTCCTCCTCCTCCTCATCATCATCTTCGTGAATAAGTCGCCCCTCCAGCATCTTTGATCCACAGCAGCTCAATAACAGCCTTTTATTTCAACAGTTTTACAGTAATAATATAGATAATGTAAAGAACTGACTTTAATATTAATAATAGTCATAAACTTAAGGATCACAATACTACAGCGCTGTCGGATTCTCAGCTCTGATTGGTGCGCTTGGTCTGACGCATTATCGTTTCTATAGTAACGGCTGACTGGCAGGGACGTGTACGGCTGACGCGCGACTGATAATAGACAGATTTAAAAACTTTGATGGTGAAGTTTTCTTAATGCCAAATGTCAAGAGAAAGAAAACCAGAACCTGGTGAGGGGGTGAATGTGTACAGCTGCTATAACGTACCTGAGAACAGGAACTAACTTGCATTCAATGGAACTATAAATGGATAAAGTGTCTCTGAGCAATAAAACACTCTTGGATGTGCAGTTACAGGAGAATAACCAAGTACAGGAAGTGCAGAAATCACACTGTCCTGGAGTCGGGTGTTTTCCTGTAACGGTGTGTGTTTGCAGTGGATGATGTTGAGAATGAGTGTAAAAAATGTACTCGATTATATGATTTATGACATCAGGTCTGATTTCTTTTCTAAAACACATGAAGCTTTAGTAAGTAAACTGGATTTATAAAGTGCACCAAAATACCCGTCGCGTCAGAGACATCAAAGACAAGAAAAACTTTACGCTCAATTTACAAAAGACTTTACAAAGTGATGAACAATAACAGCATTAAACATAAATATATATACATTAGTGCAATTTAGATTATATATATATTTGATCTTCTTCTACTTATTATTGTTAAACAGATATCTAACTTCTGTACTTCAGTTTTTCAAAACATAGTGTTTATAAATTCACTTTGTTTGACCTCAATTAACGCTGACACTAAGAAGTCGCAGGGCATTGTGGGTAATGTAGATGTATCGATGAACTGTAATTACTCGTGTGATTGATTCTGTCACCTCATTCATCCTCCTGTCACTCCTCCATCTGCTGACTAAACACAACAACAACAACAACAACAACAACAACAATAAAGCATTTCATTTATACACTTTTATACTTAATACATCTATTTGCATAAAGTACGACTATATACTATATAAAATACCCATTATACAGTAAATGCATTCTTATTTTGTGATTAATGATAATAATAAAATAAATACTATAATTCAACCTGTTATTTAATTTTACATTTATTTTCAATACCTAACAGTAGAAATTCAATAAAATGTGCTTTTTATTTGCTCAGTTATATTTACAGTTCATTTGTGCATATTGTTCTGTTTTGCTGTAATTCTATATCTGAATTTAAAATACAAAACTAGTAAATTACAAAATCTTTTTATTTACCTAATTTTTTAAATATTTACATTTTATTTTTATTATATCTGTTTTGTTTATTTTTTAAATAAATATTCAAAGGTCAAATAAACAAAACTATATATTTTACTTGTACGTACTGTGCATTTTTTTTATTTATAATAAAAGGTGATAAATTACTATAAATGTATTTCTTTGTTTGCTTTTGTTTAATAACATATGCGATAATATATAATGAAATAATAAAGATGAAAAAAATGGAATATTTTATTTTATATTTACATTTTATTTGTACCGCTTTATATTTAGTGGCTGTTTTCACGTCATCACCTCCCCTCATGTTTACATCACCAGTGCAGAGTTGCATTGTGGGTAATGTAGTGGTGGTGGGAGAGAGTGTAAAGTGTAATTACACACACCATCGATTTTGCCACCTCATTCTTCATCCTGTCACACCATTATCCGCAAACACCATTTCCATATGTCACCTCGCCTGGGAAAAACAATTTAATATGTAAAAACACACACACACACACACACACACACACACACACACACACACACACACTCATGTACACAGGTTGAGTAGGCGACATCCTGCTGGGGGGAGAATCTCCACGCTGTAAATCACAAGTCATCTCTCTGTCTTTCCTTCTCCACCTCCATCTCACTCCATACACACTCAGGGGGTGTGTCAGAAGGTCTTCCCTTCATTCCTCCCTCCTTCCCTCCATCCCTCTCTCTCTCTGTCCCTCACCGAGACAAGTGCGTGTGAGGGGTAATGGGTGAAGGATTTACCCTAGTAGAAGCCCTGGTGCAGAAAGAAATTAATCCTTCCCTCTGTGATGGATAGAGCTTCAGCCGTGTGTCTGTGTGTGTGTGTGTGTGTGTGTGTGTGTGTGTGTGTGTGTGTGTGTGTGTGTGTGTGATGCCACACTCAAAGCCATGCTGACTAAATGCCTACAATTCTGCAAAATTGTAAAAATTGTATAAAAAAAAAAGGCAGGGGCGGGGCTAACAGGAACACCTAATCAGGAGGCGTGAATGCTGGATTCTGATTGGTCAGGAGGTGTTGATTAGTTTTCTAGAACAGCAACAGCTTTATATAAATATTCATATTCAAATACCTTATCACTTCCTAACCAACTTGAGGATAGTGACTTTGCATCATCGCACCATTCTGTTGTTGATTATTTTCCTGTAACAGCGCGAGACGGAGTATTTTTTTTTTATTCCTCACTTTTATTTGATTGTCTCTTTGAGGAGGATTAATATGGCAAGCCTGCTGTTTAATTCATTTCATTAGAGATTTTATTGATATTATTAATTATAGGATGTTCCGTGTGTAATGATGCATCAACAGTCTGATTCAGATTCTAATTGTTTGTTCATATTTGATGTGGAACGGTATAATGAAATTTGTACTTCAGGTAAGATAGCCTGCCTGTGTGAAACGATGCACGTCAAACAAAACCGGGCTGTAAGAAAGACTGTGTGTTTTCTTCTTGCACGCGAGTGTAGAGTGCTAGATGCTCTCGAGCCACGTCCGACCGAACACTACTGAGAAAAGGAGTCGACTCTGAATCGACTCACCTGCAGGAAGTGAATCAGACACGTCATGTCATGTGTTGCGGCGTCTGTTTTGTACGTGAGCTCCTAAAATCTCAGTTTTACCCGAACTCCACCCCCTGTGTCTTACTGATCAAACATCTGAAAACTGTTTAGACATGCTGCGGAAATT
This sequence comes from Notoglanidium macrostoma, assembly GCA_030068235.1. Lineage (NCBI taxonomy): Eukaryota > Metazoa > Chordata > Actinopteri > Siluriformes > Auchenoglanididae > Notoglanidium > Notoglanidium macrostoma. The sequence continues at coordinate 27,615,019 of JAQQZR010000033.1, read as the reverse complement.
TTTTTTATTGTTTTTTGTTTTAGAAATAAGATATAGCAATATGATTCGGGTACCTACTGGGCCATTCAACGTGAACTGTTTCCTTCCCAGTCTGTAATCTGTAATGGCCATGGAAAGAAAATAGGCAGAGAGAAAAGTTGAAAGTGTCTCTTTCCTACCCAGAAACTTCCCTCGTTAGGCATCTGACCACCCATCGCAGTCTGAATCAAGAAGACGGGGAGGAGTCATTTACCTAGAAGGAACGTTTCAGCCTGATATTAGTGTTGTGTTCGCGGCATTTCCGTGAAGACTGTTTTATCAACTTTGGGCTATAACAGACAGACTTTGCTACAAAGCTGATATTAGAAGACGGGGCTGTGATCAGTCTGTTGGCGTCAACTGTGAGTTTGCAAACCGTAAGCAAAATTTCCAAAAACATTCAGGCACTTCAGGTCTGTTGGTGGGCAATATTTCCGGAATATTTGTTCCACAAGCTTCTGGATGACGGCAGAGAAACTCTAGCAAAACAATTCCATTTTCATGAATCGATTCTTTCGAACGGTTTGAGAACCGTTCAAATAGAATGACTCGTTCGCAAACTAACTAAACACACACCTGTCGTACCCTTTAGAGTTCCATGCTAAAAAGGCTTGAGGGGGAAAAAAACATGCAAAATTGACAAAACAGGTGTGAACGCTGATGAGTGCAATTTCAGTATTAAATGTATGTGTAACTCAACTCTGAATTTGGCCCAAAGGCAATGTTAGATAAGAGATTGTTCAAATGAGTGTGTGAGTGACTTGTAAAGGTGCCAGTGACTTGTTTTTCACACAGAGCTCTTTAGCGATTGTTGCTATAGAGACTGATTTTGCCCTTTCAGCTGGGTGTGTGGATTGACCAGTGTTTCGGTTTTGTTCCAGCCTTATAGCCTCCCGTCCTGTTTAATGCTAAATCTGGGCTGACCTGACCTGAGAGTGTGTAGGTAACAGAGACCATCAGCATGCCCAGTGTGTAATGCTTTTCCCCCGTAGTGGTGCCAAACCTGAAATTACTACGTCCTTCTGAGTCAGGATTCATCTGAAGCATACAGTGGTTGGTGTCTGTTGGCCACGCCATCCGTTGGAAAGTGAGTGGTCACTGACGATGGTAAAGGGCTCCTGGGTTGGTAATAACGGAGGTTGCACAGTGCTCAATCATGAGGCTCTTCCACTTCACTGCTCCACAGGGGAGAGATTTTGTGATCCACAGGGTGTTCTTCACATCCCTCTTGTGTCCACAGGCTCACCTCTAGACCTGATTCCAGCACAGCGGCTGGTGGCAGCGCAGATACAAAGTTAGGGCATTCTTGAAGACAAGGGTTTGTTTCACTTTGTGTGCTGTTCTGTGTCATACTGGAGAGAAGTAACCCATTAACCTACCCAGTCTTGAAAGAAACCTCACGTCTCTGGAAACACAATCGAGCTTAATTGTTTTTGCAGACAAGAGGAGATTTATAATTAAAAAAAAAAAAATTTTTAATGTACATCCAGGTTTCTAAAAACAGATATCCGAACAGATTTGGAAAAAAAAGCCTGTGTAAATGAATTAAATTGGAATCAAATAGTCAGCAATATTACTGAATGCATTAGGATTCTTCAACATGCCCCTGTCCATGGTGCTGATCTCTCTTCACCAGCGTTTCTGGGAAAAGAAGCTCAGCTTCACAACTACTGTTTGAGTAAGAGTGAGAGAGAAACACACACACACACACACACACACACACACACACACACAAATTAAATAACGAATAAATAAAACTACAAGTGTAGAATACTGATTGGCATCCCGGAGGTAACACACATCATAGCTGAGTGCTGTGTGTAATCAGGAAAGTCTTCTGTGAGATGCACACACACACACACACACATAAACACACACACACACGCACACACAGACATCTAGTCTCTGGGATATTTCCCAAATGTTCCTCTGTTTATTATGAACATGCTGCCGGCTCGGTGCCAAACTGCTCCCTGCACTCTGCGTAGGCAGCCTCTCCCTGGTTCCACTTGATCACTGCAGAGCTCACACACACTGAGTCTTTCTGGATGTTTCTTTGGCTTTAATATAAGAGAGAAGTGTGTGTGTGTGTGTGTGTGTGTGTGTGTGTGTG
>JAQQZR010000033.1:27520141-27533680 GCA_030068235.1 Notoglanidium macrostoma | reverse complement strand
ACCATGGTTGTTGTTCAATAATAAAATTATTCCTCAAAAATACAACTTGCCTAATAATTCTGCACTCCCTGTATAGTACATGTAGCTCATGCGTAGCTTATTTGATTTGTATGAAATCTCCCAGTAAGACGTCCTCTACACTAAGATTTCCCACCTTCACTCCTGGCGTTCCACTCCGCTGCACTCTTCTCCCAACACACCTGATTTGGAGACATATGGAGGAGAGCGTTATATTTAGCTCACGAGCTGGTTCAGGTGTTACAGAGAGGCAGTGCAGTGAGGTGAAGAGTGGGATAAAATGCACATTTCAGTTGAGTGGTGTAGGAATCGTTTCTATACTTTATAACGAGACTACGCTCATTCTGTGAAGACTTTCATTAGTGCTTATTCCTAATGCGGCTTCATCTCTCTGTAAATCTTCTACATCCATCCATTCTCTGTTAAACCGGAACGTCAATAACGGCGATAAAACCCAACCATGTGGTCACTTCTGCTGATTGTGGCTCGATACACCTGGAACAAACTCCCGAGCGCTCTCCAATCACACCGGACCGATTTACGCATTTAATCATGTGCAGGACTCTAAATGTTTATCTGTGGTTTCTCTGCTGTTTTTGCTAAATCTATGACTTTTGTAACTCAGCTCTGCCCTCACACTCCGGTCTCCAGAGGTAATAAATACCATGAGAATAACAGTTTACTGACAAGATTAGGTGTATATTTTAGAGAATGTCTGCACTAAAGCAGAAACATTACTGTATCACCTCAGAATTGACTCTGTACTCTGGTGTTATTGATCTGCTGCAGCAACTCCAGAGCACGTGCTGTCTTATCTTCTCATGCAAAACGCAACCATTGACACACACATATCCACTAATTCTGTGTGACAGTACAATGAAAGTACACTATATGGCCAAAAGGTTTTTGTGAGGAGGCTTTCTGATGTTGGGATGTCGAGGAGGCTCCAGTTCCAGTTCATCCCAAAGGTGTTCAGTAGGGTTGAGGTCAGGGCTCTGTGCAGGACACTCCAGTACTTCCACTTCAACCTTAACCTGAACACCATGTCCTCATGGAGCTGCTCTGTGCACAGGCGCATCGTCATGCTGGAACAGGTCCGGACCTCTTAGTTCCAGTGAAGGGAAACTGTGACGCTGCAGCGCACAGAGACGCTCCGTACAACTGCGTGCTTTAAACATGGTGTCAACCATTTGGAGAAGTAACGCATGTGGGTGTGATGGTTGGGGTGCAGATACTTTTGGCTATATAGTGTATATGTAGTTAAAGGTGACTATACACAGTATATAGAATAGTTAAAGGTAAACAAATCAATTCATGTAGCAGTTGCTGAAACGATGTGTTCATAAGCCTGAGTTTTAAAAAAAAAACCTTCAGCACATAGTAAGATTTAAATGGAAATTTTGCATGTTCAAAACTTCCTGTCATTGACGGTATTAAAAGCTCTTGCTGTCCATGTTTTTCTGACCAAAACCACATGAATACACACCATGACGTGATTATCACCCTGAATTCGTACACACAAACTTCCACAGAGGACTGATATTAAATCAGCGTTAAATCCGAGCCTTGTTTTCCAAGTCCTGTTTCAGAGTACTTCCTGGTTTTGACCTTTGCCTGTTTCTGATAATCTGATATTGTGGATTATTCCCATTGAACTCTGCATGTCTGTGGTTTGACCCCTGTTATAGACTCTAATCATGATTCATGAATTTGCCCGTATTTTATGACAAATATCTATAGTGATTTCTTTTTTAGATAAAGCACACCATAAACGGAGTCTCATGTCTGAAAGCTGCAGCAGTGTGTACACAGACACCCTGAGGAGACAGTCAGAGATTAGATACTGCTGTAAGACTGAAGAGTCGCTCACTGGGATGAGGAAAGCACTCAGCAGATGGAGACTCAACCACACACACACACACACACACACACACACACAAACTGCTGCCAGATCTCTCTTTGACACTCATATCCTGCAGCTCGCTGTCTGAGATGTGCCTGCTGTCTTCAAGTGCCAACTCAGGACCTGCCACGAGACTGCATCAGTCTTCACTAACACGAGTCCAGTACTGCATGTGTGTGTGTGGGGGGGGTGCATGCCTGCCTGAAAGTGTAAAGAAGTGTAGTGCATCCATCCATCCATTATCTATATCCGTCAGGGTCGTGGGGAAGCTGGAGCCAATCCCAGATGACTTCGGGTGAGAGGCGGGGTACACCCTGGGCAGGTCGCCAATCTGTTTTATGGAACACCCGTTCACACTCACTTTCACACCTAGGGGCAGTTTAGAGTAGCCCTTTGACCTAATCTGCATGTCTTTGGATTGTGGGAGGAAATCGGAGTGCCCTGAGGAACCCCACGCAGGCACGAGGAGAACACACGAACCACGCAGAGGAAGACCCCACACGTCTGCCAGGTTCGAACCCAGAACACTCTTGCTGTGAGGCGACAGTGCTAACCGCTGTACTGTGACTTATCAGCTTATTTATATTAAAGCATGTTATTCAGTGGCTTCTAATAGGAAAGCTGGGACCTACCAGACAGGGTTCTTATTGCTAGCCTGTTAGCCTGCTAACCTGATTAAACACAGCCGCATTTGGACTCATTTCCTTAAAAAGATGTCTTCCTTTGCCAAATGAGCAAATATATATGAGCAAACTATATTCAGCTATGCATGAAATAAAACACTTGCTGTTGTGCTGTTTAAGTTAAAGAGTCAACGAGAAGGTGGTGTAATAAAGCACGATGTTGATTACGTTCCTATAACAGCTCATCCTGAAGCGTTTTGCTCCTCTAACACCAGCAATTACATTTTTATCTTTTTATAGTTACATTTAATGTGCTAATCACTAACATTATAGCAGCTATAAACAGTCTTTTCCTTATCAGCAGTGATTCGTGAAGTTAATAAAACTAACAAACAAACAAACAAACAAGCTAACAAAACCAGCTTGTCATATTACAGAGAAACCTCAAAGCGTAAACTCTTCTGTCCTAAAGTTACAGCTTTACCTCTGACACTGGAGACTCCTTCCATAAATGCTAAATAAACATCTCCGTTACAGAAAACCTAAACTCCTTAAACTTAGTTGGAGCACCTGCTGTACACATCCATGTGAATGAGCTGTTGCTATAGAAACAACGCTTTGTTATAGAAGCTTACTCAACACCTTCTGACCAATCAGAGTCCAGAATTCATCCTCAAACTGAAACTGACGACTTGTACTTACACATCACCTTATCCACCATTTCTCTGCTGTTGCAGAGCATTATGGGTAATTCAATTCCGTATGTTTTGCATTAGTTTTAGAGAACTGATTGAAAACAGCTCTCGGTATTGCCCTTAGACTTTGTATATGTGTTGAGTGTATTAACCTGTAGAACAGTTCTGCTTTTGCCATTACCATGGAGCTGTATTGTTTTTCACACCTCATCCATTACAGTTAGAGAGGACTACAGGGACATTTGTCAGGGATCAGCATGAGGTTAAGTGGTTTGTTTAAGCCCAAAGTGGCTGCAGCTATCACATGGGATCAAACCCATGACCCTGTCTGAGTGATAGCCAAGTGCACAGATCACTGAGCTCCCATTCGGGCCAGTGCAGGAGGAGATGCTCCGCACGCTAGCCAATTTGGTGCAAGCTATACAACTGGAAGTAATGTAAAAATATTCACAGAAGGATAAATCTAAAACAGAAATGCTGACATCACCCAGTTTAAGTGCTGTGGAGAACCATTTCATCTGCAAGTATTCAGTGATTAAAATCACTGATATTAGTGATGCTCGTGCATGTATTGATTTGCACGTTGATATTGTTACTATAATGGAGGCGCAAAAAAGTTAAAGGGAAAAACAAAGAGTACCACTGGACTGTAAATGACTGGAGAAGGTGTAACGCTCACTTCATCCGGACTAAGAATACATCTGCGGTCAAACTACTAGCTCTTTAAATCTTTATCAGCATCCATTTAAAACAATATGTTCATTCAGTGTCTTTATCCAGTCCACAGTGATCCAACAAGACATTAAGACAGAAGTTCATCTAAAGTCTTAAATACCAGACATTAGGACAGGGGTATTCAGCTCAATGTTGTGAAAGTGCAGCTACAAATTTCTTCCTGAAAAAGGTCTGGATACGTGACTAGCGCAGCTGACTGCAAAAATAACATCTGTGCAAGTTTTCAGTGTGCGAATTGTTTGTCTGTTGATTTGTTTGTTTGCTTTAAGTAGGATTGTGCAAAAATCTACTAATCTGATTTCCATGAAAATTGGTGGAAGGGTGTAGCATTGGCCAAGGAAGAACACATTACATTTTGGAGTGGATCTGAGTCACGCAATTAGTATCTCTTTTGACAACATTATGAGATACGGCATTAAGGCTTGGCGGAAGTCTACGCTCGACAACGCCATACTTGTTATAATCCAGTAGATGGCACTAGTCCAGTAATGACAAACCATAGCCAATGTAGAAATATGATGACTCCATTTGAAATCTATCCGGACATATAAAGTGGGTGCAGTTGCAGTTCTTTATGTTATTTAACAAATATAAGGTATTTAAACCTATTTCTAGACATATCTTTAAATTGAAGCTTAATTCTTTTATTTCATTGACAGATCGTTTTGCTTCTTTCTAGATATAATCTGTTGCACCTATCTGCCAGTAGAAGAAGATCATTTCTAGCTTCTAATAAACAGAAATATTTGTTGAATTTGCATATATTCAAGATATTTTTACCACGCTTCTATTAACTTCACTTCTTGTTTGTTCATTTGTTGTCTGGATCAAATCTTGTAATCGATTTATTACCCACTTCCCATTGTCCAATTACGCTGAAATTTTGCACACAGCCGTAATCTCGATGACAATACATGAATCAATTAACAGATTTACCAATTGTTCACATGAAAGCCTGGCTTTTAAAAATTAATTTTTATTTCTTATTACTTGCTACGATATCTCTTTTTTGCAGTGTATTGACTCATGTTTAAAATAAGACACATTAATTTTTAACAGTTAGGTTTTTATAGTGGCACTGAGCCGATATATTATTTTTTATTTGTTGTGGGAATAATAAACACGGACTTCTCTGGCCAGTGGTCTTTCACTATTGTGTTTTCTCCGTTGACTTTTCTTTTTTTTTTTTTTTTTTTTTTTTTTTTTATTCAAGCCAAATCCTCAGTTTGCTAATCAGACACGAACTATGAAAATCTGTGAAAACTTTCCCCTATTATCTCGAGCACTGCAGCTACTCTGTGGTCTGATGAGCTGCCCTTAGCTAAATAATTTACTGAAATGCATGTGAAGAAAAACAGCAGCATCTGCTACAGAAGGGACCTGTGAAATACTTTGCTGGGTCTGCATCCAGACTACGCTCCACCAGTCGATGGCCCCTGTGTTTAGAGTCACAGGTTGCAGGGTATTCATATCTTTAGTGCTCTCACATAAATCTGTGGCATTCTAGTTTTTGCACAAATCTTTGTACAATCATTTGTGTAAGTATAAATCTTAAAACCATGAATGTTAATGATCAAATGCAGTGTAGATCGTTATTAGGACAGGGCCAAGGACTGATACCTGAGGAACACCTTGTGCTACATCAGTGTCATGTTCCTGCCAGTGATGCCAATCGCAGAGAGCTGTGTGATGTACAACCCCGTGTGTGCCAGAGTTTACTGGGTTAAACACAGCACTTCAGTCTAAAAGGCGTAGAATGCCACTCAGCACACTCAGAGACGACGAGATCCTCGAGGACACAGAAACCAGGTGTCTCTGTGTTGCGCAGCGAACCAACCCAGATTGAAATGGTTTGAAAAGATTGGTATTGATTAAGTAACACTGCACTTGAGAGCCTGCAACCTTTTCCAGCAATTTGGCTGTGAAGGGAAAGTAAGACACGAGTCGATTGAGTTTGAGGTTTGATGTATTGAGGTGCGAGCACACTTCCTCCTGAAGTTTAAGCTTCAAGCTACACATACGCGCTAAAAGAGTGAATATGCATGATGTTAGAAAACGTCAATGTCATTTTAATCTACTATATTTGTGTATAATGTGACCCCGCCCCCTTGATTTTGTTACCCCATTGGTCTTTGTTATGGTAACTGGTGTTATGGGTTTGTATTTGGTGGTTAATGTGTTTTATTTAAGGGATCACACTAATAAATTTACCCGCTCTTAACCTTGACTTAGGCATGGTCGACCTTTTTGTCACATTCTCATCCGGGAATAGCGCAATGCCGGTATCTGGATTTGGATTTGAATCGGAAGTGGCCCTGGTCTAAACAAGAAGAGTTTATTTATTGATTGATTTGTTCGTTTATATTGCCACCAGGTATAAACGTATATGTTTTTCATATACAAAACAATAGCAAAGTTTAGAACAAAACTTCATTCACCTTGATTCATCTTCTGCAGTTCCTCGATCACATCTACTTTACTCAAGTTCCTAATCTTTGTATCTAAGTAATTGTCTGAGCAAGCTAACAATCTTTAAAAAATAACGCCGTCTTCTACAAATCAAGGAAATATTGTTCACACTTAACAACAAAAGCCACAACATTTTATCAGAGTTACTTTTCATCCCTATAGGTTTTTACGATTTTTATCAAAGAATTCCAAAAAATGTGTAATGAACCTAGAGGCCATGTTTAAAAACGCATTTGTTTTTATTATTTGGAGATCCGAGCACAGACATGCTGCCTGCGCATAGTGTGTGTTCCGCCTGACCTACATGGAGTAATGACTCTATAAATAAAAGCACATAAGCAGATTTTAGAGGCCTGATTGTCCAGGAATATGGTGGAAATCTGGTTTTATTTTCAAGCACAGTAAGGCAGTGTTGGTCCTTGCTGGTTCAGCTACTGCAACAAATCAATGACGGTAGACTGAAAAAAGAATACAAAACGTCCTGTTCACATCTGTATTTGTAGTTGATCATTCTGAATATTACGTTGGTAACGTTTATTTTCTAGCTCCAGTTTATAGGCAAAATCAGACACCGACCATGTCTTCTGCGTTAAAGGCAGACCTTGTGTGAATTTCTTTTTTTATCGATCCATTCCTTTAAGAGGAGCAGGGACAGAAGCAGAAGTAAGTGACGTGTTAATGAGGTGACAGATGGGTGAGTGAAATACACGAGGTAAGAACAGGATCAAGCTGGCAGGAAGATGAATTAGATTTGGCTAGAAGCTCACACAAGAAAGCTGGCTCAGTAGGAGACGGGGCTTTGACAGCGGATCTTGGAGCGATACCATTATGATCAAGTGCTTAGGGGACTGAGGTGAAATGCTGATGAATTGTGCTAAATTTATCTTTGATAAATTTAAGAAAAGCGTCATGGACAGGCTTAAGGTTAGAAAAGGGCCAGGAAGCATGCTTCTGTTCGGTTTGGAGCACTCATCTAACCAGCGTTAAGTGGCTGTTATTTATCAAAGGTCTGACTGTAAAATGTACAAAACATTCCCATGACAATTTCCTTATATATCAGTTTCAGCTCCGGTGTAGATTTCGGTGTAACCCTAAATCCATGCTAGTCAACAGAAAATTAATCTCAGTAATGTACTGTGGAATGCACAATATGATTGACAAGACTTTGTCCCATGAATTAGAAACAAGAGAGAATAAATAGGCAAATTAATTATGATTGAACACAGAACAGGTGAACACAATGGAGTAATAAATCAATGACAGGACGAAGGCGCATGGAGAGCTGCGAGTCATACACTGCACTCGCTACGCCGGGGATTAGTGAATACACGGCCTCTTAGTGATGTGTGCAGACAAAAAGCTTGGACTAAAGCACAAAGAGTTGAATTAATAAAAAGAGACTTAACACTAGTTTCAGCTCTACAATGTGTTAAAATAACTCTAAAGCGTGTGATACATTTCTGGTGTTGTTTTGATTCAATTTGCTGTGAAAATGTAACACTGCTCATAAACTTTCAGTGGTAATTAGAAGTAAAACTCCCAGGCGTATTTACCACTCGGTGGCGCCATTTTAAATCATTGCTATGTACTTGATATGATATCTCCTTTTAATACGCGTTAATATCTCGTTGCATAAATGAACCCGCTCTTCAAATGTGGAGATGATGCTTGCTGAAAGCTGATTGGCTGACAATGTCAATCCATTCAACTCTGTTACATAATACCATGAATAATAATGATAATAATACACTCACAGCAGTAATCTGTTTAAGGTTTAAGTGTGATTGCTGCTTATTTTCCATCTGCTCTACTTTTCACACCCACTCTTCCTTTTGAGCTATTAAAAAAGCACAGGCGTTTCAGCGCGCGCTGTTCACATGCATAGCAATTAGCAAATTGCGCTGTGGCACAAACACTCTCATGAGTGTAATTCAGAGGCCCCGAGTGCAGATTTTTATATTATTGACACATTAAGTGGTCATAACAAATCATTTAGAATCGTTACATGAGTCATTGCGTCGCTGAATCACATTTATTACTTGTTCTCCAGGCCAAGAGCTGAATAAACGATCAGCTCAATGGTCACATTTCCCTAAAATAGACGCACTCGTACACACTCATAAATGCCGCGTTTTTAACGCTGCTACACTCGGTTGTGCTCAGGAAAGCGTGTGAAGCATAGCATTCTGCTTCATAAACCAGGTTTCGCTGTTCTTCTGTTGGGCCGAACCTTCAGACGTCTACAGCGCCGTAAATCGAAAGCTTAAATGTGTTAAAAAGAAAATCACTGAAAGTGCTAAAAGAGTGCAGGGCTGCTCCCGCCGGAACGCTCGGAGAGTTTTACATAAATCACTCAAGCGGAAGCTGGACACTGAAACTATTAAAGGAGGCTGGGAACCTGGGAGCCCGGACCAAAAGAAGCAAGGGCACCTGGTTTTCCTTTTCCACAGCATTCCTTCTGAGTATTTCGTTCAGGAAACGCACGTTCAGATTCTTTTTTTTCCACAGATGCATTGCTCTTCCATCAGCACTGAGACATGCACGTTCTTTCCTCTTTGGAGTAAAGGAGAGACAGAGTCAGTAGAACGGAAGGCCAGTTGTTTTAGTTGCATGTTTTTGGCTTGCTATCCCGCTACCTCACCATGACCAGTGAAGTCCTAGACCCAGTGGTTCCTGGAACAGTCCTAATTATAAAACCAGCACGCTAGTAAAAGGAGGCCAGAATTGTCTGAACAGGAGTTCATTGCAAGATGCATATGACAGCAACCAGCATAAGCAAAGCTAAACGAAATGCTCCCCCTTATCCACCAACTGGGAACGTGCATATTCGCAACTATTCGGAGCATTTCAAACAAAAATAAATTGGTTTGGAACCTGAGATGTGGGTTCCCTGGTGCAAACAAGACTAGTTTGTACTAGGTGTGAGCCGTGACAGCATCAGTGGGCGTGTCATTAGTTTGGAGAGGAAGCAGGGAATGGAGACTCCAATGGAAAAGGATCAATCACACAAATACCTGCAATAACAGAAAAAAAAAGGCTTGCAGGAGATCAATGTGATCCACCATCTTACTGTTTCCTTCCGCTGGGCATTGTGTAGCGCATGACGCCTCCATGATTACAATGGTTCTGCTGAAAACTGATGGAAACGTAGGCTGGTTCGCTAACTGGCACCAAGGTTCAAAGAATCCTGAATGGAACCGATTCATGAACCTGTTCAGTTTCAGGAAAATGGGAAAAACTAAGTGGGTTACGCTTTTGGTATCAGTAGTGACGAGTACCAGAACACATGTACTCGTACTCTGTCTAAAAAAAATCTGGTATTGATATATTCTAGTTCACACACACACACACACACACACACACCTCTGTAGAAAAGTTCCCATTTTATAAATTTAATAAATGGAACCAAAATGACTGTGCACTGAAACTATTTCAGTCCAGAAACCAGAAGATGGAGAAAAGTGCATCTGAGATGAGCTTCACTTCAATTTCCTGTCAATTTAAAACCTTCCAAGGTGTCTTTTGGTTTCAATTTTCTATTTTCTAAAAGTCTTTTATTGTGTGCTCTCTCAGCCACTTTAACTATATCTTCATCTCAGATACTTTCATTTATTTCCTGTTCTGAGCATCTTATTTTATACAAACAGTTCTGGAGTGCAAAGCTGAATTACCCGGTTCTCTTCGGGCTCTTGGCTAACTGAGCTTTTCCCTGCACTTTATACTCTCTGGTTAAACGATGAACAACCTGGAGGCTGAATGAGGGGAGGGGCTTGTAGATGTCACTGCCATCACGTCGCCTTCACTTACGCCTAGTCCACACTAATGCAGGTCAGCTATGGGAGGAGTCTCAGCACTTCTCAGTAACATGACAATTTCTTTTGGCTTATTAACTTCAGAAAGAAACCCGACAGGCTGGTGACGGAAAACTGTCTATAGCTGCTTCCACAACATTGAATGTAACTATAAATGGATAAAAAGTATGATGTTCTTTAGAGTTTATCATATATTTGTTCATATACAGACAGCTCCCACTTTACTAAATACACGTAATTTGTATTTATTTCCACTTACTGGTCATCCGTTGCACTGCGTAAAGTATTGCCCCCCCCCCCCCTTCTGCACCATCAATAGACCACCGCTAAGATATTATTTACGTAATAAAACATTCTTAGTTGTCTTTAACAATCCTGATCCAAATCGCCAAAGGCTTTACAGGAAAAAATATCCCTGTTAGCAGAGTTTTCCTCCTGGATCTAAGCTGGCTGATGATTAAAGATGCTCAGCATTGGACACAAGAAGCAAGCATAAAATAAAAAGAAGCAATATAACTTTATTGTGCATTATCTACATATGTACAGTATAACACAGCAGTATTTCAGGATTGCACAGGCCACTGTGGCTCACACACACGCACACACACACACACACACACACACACACACACACACACACAGATCTTTGGCTTTAGTGAACAACAGATGCAAGAGTACCAAAGGAATATTCATGGTCGTTTATAGACATATACAGCTTTCTGATGCTCTTAGTGGCTCTGACAGGTTGCTCAAAAGGTTACAGATGTACAGTTACACAAGAAAATAAAAAACATGCGGCATTGAACATCGGAATGACTACATAACGTGGATCTATTCAACTGTTCCACATAAAAGTGTGTTATTGAATCGTGAAAGGATTTCATCAGTCTCTATCCATCATCACACAGTGGGAAGGTCACACAAGTACAGAGCGAGAGAGCGAGAGAGTGAGAAAGATCCATGCACTGACATGTCTGAAACCACAGACTGACATACAGGAGCATGGAATTATGGGTAGAGATGAACTCTTATCACAGATCATCAGAGGTGTAGCTGAGGAGAGGAAGCCTGTCCAGATGGATGGCTAGCACATCACAGGTACAGCGCAGATTATTATATACCTGTCAAATAACAGTTTTGAGCTACAACGATGTTCATTAAAAGACAACAAACGCATCATTACGATTCGTCCGTATTTAACAAACGCTTTAACAAAGGTGTTTTAGGATTTCAGAGTACTTAAGAATGGACTGATGTTCTTGAATGGTTTCGAACGGGCTGGTTATCTAGGAAGTTCCAGAATGACTAAAAGTTTATAAAGGTTCTGAAATGGGATGTGTTCTGGAATACCCATCAGGCCAGTGCTCTAGCAGGTTCTACGAGGTTGTTAAATTGTTAAGTTGGCGCCTGGAATGGGTTCCCCGTCTGACAGTATTATAGTATATGCTTGGTGTTGTAGCATGTTCTGGAATGAGTTGGTTTTTTAAAACGTTCCAAGACTGGTAAGTGTTCTGGAAGATCTGGTACGTGTTGTGGAACGTTTCATGGTGGATCAGGATTATGAAATCTTTCTGAACACATGGCTGGCTCTAGAGTGAGTTTGTGTTAGAGAGGTTCTAGCACGGGTTGGCGTTCAGGTACATTAAATATCAATTTTAGATTGTTTGAGGGCAGAAATGAACTTCTAGAACGTTTAAGAATGGATTGCTGCTCTCGAACGTTCTACAATGTCTTATTTAGTGGGTATACTTCAGGATGGGTTGAGTGTTCTATAATGTTCTGGAATGCATTTGGAATTCTGGGATGTTGGTAATCTGGGATGTAGTCCATGTTACAGAGGTTCTACAATAGGTTATCTGGGATGTGTTCGGGACTGCCCCATGGGTCAGTGTCCGTGAAGGTTCTAGAAGGTTGTTAAATTGGTGTTCTGGAATGTTCCTGGGAGTGGTCAGTGTTCTGGAATGTGTAATCCACTCTTTAAATAAAGCTCTCCTTTCACAACGCAGGTCCATGTGGACAGAGAGCAGAGTTGAGCTCTAACGCCTGTAACTGCTCAGCAGGAGGTTCAGGCCTGAGGTCTGTATTGCAGCAGAATGAGGATTTGGCGTACTGTCTACTGGGAAAAACTAAAAAGAGGAAGTCTGTTTAAAGTGATGTATTTGTGGGATTTGAGACAGTTTATTAATCCATTAATGCTGCTGCCATCTAGTGGCATCAAGTCCACACTACAGCCATGCACTGAGACGCGAAAATGCGATCAAATTAGCGAAGGAACGAGACGGTGCTATGTGTGCAAATAAATCTCTGCGAAACGCCTGTGTTTGTATTCTGGTCTGGAACATGACTGTGCAAACGGATGGCAGAAAAAGATATAAATTTATTCTAAAGCTGTATTTCATTTTGTTTTGGGTTGAAATGGACTGGCTGGAGGTTCTGGTGGCTGTAAAGTGGGTCAGATAAGAGCAGGGAGTGTGGGCTGTCAATCATTTACTATCAGGATACTGGATTAAAAATGCAGTGGCTGCACTATCTAGAGGTGAGAGTCACAGTGTGTGTGTGTGTGTGTATGTGTGTGTGTGCACGTGTGTGGATCTGTCAGCTCGCTCTCTGTCTCTCAGATCAGATAAACATGTCCTTACAAGATAAGCAGCAACAATGGAGGACAAGAAAACACAAACATCTACACAATAAATGCAGCTGATTAGTGACAATGTCAAAGACACACACACACACACAAACACACACACACACAGAGTGACGTATATACCTGCGTAGGGTTCTTACTTCCTCACATCATTCACAGTAACACACACACACACACACACACACGCACACACACGCACACACACGCACACACACAAACACCTTCACTGGTGACTGCTTTGCTGACAGCAGAGGATTCTGGGTAAGGGCTGAGTGTCCCTGCTGAGACACTTCAAGACGTCTTTCAGACTTGTGTTAAAACAGGATGAGTCCCTGGTTCAGTCCCGTTCAGCATGTAAACATAAAAAATGTCCTTTTTACTTCCTTCTGTTGTCTGTTTATCACTCCTCTCCTTCTTCTACGTACGTGGAGGGAAACCAGCCCACCTGATCAACACACACACACGGAGCGAGAGAGACAGAGACAGAGAGAGAGAGACAGAGACAGAGCGAGAGAGAGAGAGAGACAGAGAGAGACAGAGAGAGAGAGAGAGAGACAGAGACAGAGAGAGACAGAGAGAGACACAGAGAGAGAGACAGAGAGAGAGACAGAGAGAGAGAGACAGAGAGAGAGAGACAGAG
>JAQQZR010000033.1:27504013-27516282 GCA_030068235.1 Notoglanidium macrostoma | reverse complement strand
TTGTGAAGCTGCTTTGAGACAATGTCTGTTGTTAAAAGCGCTATACAAATAAAATTGAATTGAATTGAATTGAAGTGTGTAGGGTGTGACAGGAGCGTGTAGGGGAAGTGTGCAGGGTGTGACAGGAGCGTGTAGGGGAAGTGTGTAGGGTGTGACAGGAGCGTGTAGGGGAAGTGTGCAGGGTATGACAGGAGCGTGTAGGGGAAGTGTGTAGGGTGTGACAGGAGCGTGTAGGGGAAGTGTGTAGGGTGTGACAGGAGTGTGTACTCACTGCTGCCTCTGTTCTCTGGCTCTTTGTAGGCAAACTGCAGTGTTGTATCGAGTGTCTTGAAGCCCTCCTTTAGAGAGTGATGCTGATAGTACTTAATCAGCTCCTACACATGCACACACACACACACACACACACACAGACACATTTACACCTAGGTCCAAAAGTCAGCATCTACTATTTGTTGTTTATTTAACAATTATAGTATATTATATAATTTTAATTGAACTATCACTCATTAAAATATTTCAGTAAGTCTGCGTTGGCGTTTAGGACACAGCCCGTGATTACTGTGGAAATAAAGCCAGCTCTCAGGGTAGCAGGGGCTAGATTTTCAGCTCGGAAAAATAAATACGCACTTAGAACAAAAATGAGCAAATTCGATAAGACGGCCTCGTTCGCAATCTAATAACGCTCTTTAAATGGCATTCGTGAAATCAAATCTAAAAGTGCTTTCAGAAGTAAATGACAAAAGCGGCTCGCTCTGCGCATGACATAACGACGTTAAAAGGCCGCCTCTGTGAAGCCTCTTAAAGAGGAAAAAAGATGAGGCAATAACGGCGGCACAAAATGTACAATAATACAGGCAATATAATGAAAAACTTAATATAATATTCAATATTCCTGCTTAAAGTCTTTACCGAAAAGACTATTATTATTTAAGAATCCATTTCTATCGTAACATTCAGCGTTAAAAAGTCACATCGTCCGATATTAAAAATTCACGGATTTGTCTGTATTGAAGGAAATCTCAACGATGTTTACATTTATGAGCTTGATGTTATTAAAAACACACACACACACACACACACACACACACACACACACACACACACACGGTTAAAATCGCAGCGAAGGGCACTAGGGGGCGCTAATCCCTCGCTCCTAATGGTGTACTGGTGTTAATTATGCTTTGGCATGTTTAAGTAAGGAATAAGGCACTTCAGGGTGTGCGGTTACAGGAAAATAATCAGTTGCAGGATCTTGTGAGCATCTACGGCGCGAGCAGCTCGTCATGTTACAAGGCCTGATATGGATTCTTTATAAGTGAAGAGGGCTGGAATACGGTTCGAGAACTAGCATTATTATAGTTTAATAATCTCTCTCACCAAGATGCTCTCGAACTTCCTGTTCTCCGTGATCAGGAAGAGGCCGTCTCTGGTTATGATCTTGATGTGTTTCACATCGTTGTTAAACCTGGAATGTTGGGAACAGCAGTTTAGATTTTGATTCAGATGTTACACAGGGATAAAATATATATGAAAGGAGAGTGAATTTACTCAGCATCAGCACTCCGACAAGCACACAGTCAAAAAATACACACGCAAAAAGATGCGATGGATGAATATAAGGAAACACACACACACACACACCCCACAGGACGTACTGTTACTGTTATCCACGCTGCGGTGGTGTGATGTCACCCTGTGCGAGTGTTGAGGATTTGTTTATAAGAGCATTTCCTGACACGGTTTATTTCTCTTAGACTGCAGCAATTACAATTTTTTACATTATGCATTAAAGCAGCTGTTAGCTGTTTATAGTTATTGCTGGGGAAAGTCCACAAAACGAGTTACGCTACATCAGCAGCTATCAACAGACGTTAACGAGGCAAAACAAAACGCAGCTTCATGTCACAGAGAACTCCAGGAAAACGGCTGACCGTTACAAAGCGCTGACACTGGAGACTCCTTCCCTAAAAGTCACAGAAATGTCTCCTCACTGAAAACTTTGTTTTTTTTAAACATGCCTCTTGGACAAACTGCAATACTGGTTACACCGGTCTTTTTTTTTTGTTTTTTGTTTTTTACATTGTTCCATTTTTTCTTCCTTTTTCCTACTTTAAAATATTTCTTTACTATATGCTGTACGTACACCGTGACATCCCGAGTGTTACAGGGACTTTTCTATATCCACGATTTGTCATTGTTAAATAACATGTTTTATAAAAATCCATTAGGCTTAGATTATACGAAGCGTTTGTCCACATGTACGAGCTGTAACTATAGAAACGGTAACCTATTTAAATAAGAATCAACAAATCATTTATGTTACAGCCAGAACTGGTGTAATATCCACACAGTATAGTATAATAAATAGCACAAGTGTGTGATTAGTGATAAATCAAGACAGCTTCAATACAACACACACAGCATGTTACGTATTTAAACCCTACACGGAGGTAATGTTCAGGTCTGATATAGTCTGTGGAATAGAATCACTAAACAGGACAACACTACAGTGTTTTTCAAGGCAATCTCTCTCTCTCTCTCTCTCTCTCTCTCTCTCACACACACACACACACACACACACACACACACACACTCACACACCATTATGCAAACATTATGTGACAGAAAAGTCCTGGAAAATGTATTTGTTCACGGAAGCCTTACGCTTATGTTTTTTTTAGTAAAACTCCCTCGCAGTCTCGCACTGCACTGCTGTTGTTACTCTGCTCACACACACACACACACACGCGCGCGCGCACACACACAGTAGAGGTGTAAATCATGTCGGCTCACTTGATGCTGATGGCGTACTCGTTACTGTCGTGCCCTCGATGCCTCACCAGGTACGTGCTGTTCTGCCTGTTCAGAAGCGTCGCCTCTGCCTGCACTCGCAGCATGCCGCCTGCAAACCTGCCCAGGGGTCAAAGATCATGGCCATCACTTACAGAAAACATAAAAAACGTACAAAAGAAGACACCGCGATATAAGACCTGGCTGCTCGGACTCACCAGGCGTGAGAAGAGAAATCAATAGGCTTTGCCTGGAAAAAAAAGAGAGAGGTGGAAATATATTAATGTACACAGGAAGTAAAATACACCTATAGATATAAAGTGTTTTGATCTGTATCGAGGTCCGTGCGTAGGCTGTAAACCACACGCCACATGTTACATGCTTACGGACTAAAACAATTAAGAGCTCGCACTCACACACGGGCAAGGCTTCACAGCGTCGCTTGGAAAGAATCCAATCTCTCTCGTCGCCAAGACTTTGCCCTGCAACCATGACATCGAGATAATTACATTAAGTTCAGCCAAGTGACTCGTTTTCAATAATTCAGCAACCATTTGCACGCAGCGCTATTCATTTAGAGGAAGAAAACAAATGATGCTGAACATTCCTTCACTTAATGACTCTTTTTTTTTTTAAGGTGATAAATTCATTAAATTGCAGTGTGAGGAGACTAATAACTGTTGGGGCAACAGTTTTCCTGTATGTTTATTATTATCCCGTTCAAATTTTTAAACAATAATTTACAGACTGAGGGAGTACTAGCCCGTCAACCCAACAAAAACAATAAAGCTCTTCTTTAAGGAATAATCAGCTGAGATTTTGGCAGGTAAAAAGTTAGAGGACATTTTCCTGAAAATAAGTCATAGATATCACAATCAAAACGGAGATCCAACGACTTTCCAGAAAGCTGGCTTGCCTCATATACATTACGAACAGAATAAACGAGAAAATGGGCTCATGAACTGCTACAAAATGTGTTATCTCCAGAAAGATCTATAAAGGCAATTGAATACAGTTAACATTGATGCCAACACTGATATGGCCGATGTCATCCATTAATGCAGGACCTTGAATCTTTATTCAGACAGTCCTTCTGGGAGAGGCTAAAAGCTTGTGGTGGTCCAGACGGCCCTCTTCTTCAGACTAACTCGATTTGTTAAGCCATGCTTAAGTGGCCGTGATACATTAATCATACTGATGTTTTATCTCTCTTCTCCAATGGGGCTCATCTGCTTGCTCTACAGCTGAGATAAGCATGTGAATAAGGTTAAAACTGTTAGCCCTCACAGTGCAAGGGGCAAAATTAGGTTTAAGCTGGTGATAACATTTCTCTGCCTCCACTGAGGGTAGAATTGTGTTTCCAGGGTCATCAGTGTTATCAGGGCTAAACAAACTATCAGAGTTACTGTGGAAACTATGCTGCAAGGTTATGAGGGTTCCGTCATTATCAGGGATACAAGGAATAACAGTGTTATCAGGATTACCATCCATATCCAAGCCTTCAGTGTTATAAGTCTGAGCAGGAATACCTGGTATCCAAGGACAAGACCTTCTAGTCTTATACAGTTTATCAAGGATACCATCATTACCAGGACTATCAAATCAAGATCATGTATTGCCATGTTATTAATCACGGATTGCCATGTTATCAGGAGTTATCAAAGATACCATGGTTGATAATCATGGTTCATGGTTACCAGGGTTGCCATGACTATCAGCAATATCAGTGTTATAAAGGTTACTTACACAGGGACCACTAGTAAATACAGTTATACAGATTATTAAGGTTTCATAGTTACTCTGATATCGGGTATATCTGGGCTTCCACTGTTGTCTTGTTTACTATTGATGTCAAATTTTCCAGAGTTACCAGGACTATCAGGGCTGCATAGAGCTATCAGGGACTTTGGAATTACCATGGCTACCAAATTTTATTATAACTTGCCAATGGTCAAGTGCACCAGAGCTAAAAGCTTACTGGAGCTCACCAGGACTTGCTAATGGTATCAATTTACCAAAGTTACAAGAGTTACCAAAGGTTACCAAGACTTGCCAATGGTATCACGTTTATCAGAGAACAATAGTTACCAAAAGAAACCAAGACTTGCCAATGGATTAAGTTTACCAAAGCTACAAGAGTAAACTAAAGCTTACCAGGACTTGCCCAAGGATCAAGTTTACCAAATCTATGAGAATTTCCAAAGTTTACCATAGCCTGACAACGGTATCAAGCTTACCAGAGGTACAACAGTTACCAAAGGTAACAAGGACTTGCCACTGGTAGCAAGTTTATCAAAACTTCAAGAGTTACCAAAGGTTGCCAAGACTTGTCAAGTTTACCAGAGCTACCAGGGTTATTATATAAATAAAGGTTATTATGGCTAGACTAAGGCTTTCAGATCTACCAGGCTTACTCCTGTCCCCAAGAATGTCAGGACTATTGGGACTTCCAGAATTATTAAGTTTACATGCAATCAGGGTAGTATAAATAGTAGAACTAGTAGTATGCTACTATTAGAAGAGTAGTGTTACACAGGTTATTGGGGTACAGAGATTCTACATTATAAGAAATTATAGGATGCCACATTTACCAATGGATACCAGGAATTGCCATGACAAGTATTTTAACATTAACAAGGGTTACTAGGCTACTATGAATAATAAATGCATCAGCATTGTCAGTGTAAACAATTTCCCAGGAACTTCAGAATTGCCAATATTGTGTCTGGTACTGATAACAAGGCAACCAGGATGACTCATGTTTTATTATGATTAACAGAACAGGGTAGTGTATAAAGCACTACCTCAGAATACTCTCAGAAAAAAAAAGCACAACACTGGAGCAGTTACCCTCAAGAGGACATCCTTTACCAGCAGCATGCATCTGTCACTTCAAAAGGGTTGATATATACTTTTTAAGCTGATTTGAGGTACAAAGTAGGTTTTTTAGGTGTAATTATGTACTTTTACTGCATACCAAAACTACATAAATGCACTCTGTGACAAGCAATTGCATAAAAGTTTAGTGGACCAGGTTTCTAAAAGCTGCACAGTCCTCCAGAGTTGCTGGCGTTGGAAGCGCAGTGTATAAAAGACAAATCATCTTCAGTTTATTAGATGAGCACTGAGCTTTTTGCTCATCACAGGGCATGCATAAATAGCGAGACAATTTGGATAAGATGGTCAGAGTCTCAGGGAGAAACATTTGGCCAACTGCCACTGCTTTGCACACTTTGTGCATAAATGGGGACACAACCTGCCAAATATCAAGATTCCTCCTGGGGCGACACCACAGCCCAAAATAAAAGTACAGTTAACCAGAGGGGGGAGATACCTTTAGATGTCTACACTAGATGTAGAACAAGGATATACAAGATGGTGGAACCCAAGTGGCTGTCAGCGTGGATGATGAGGATGAGCAGAGCTGTGGGGTTGTAGAAATTTCTCTAGCTAAAGGCAAATGACAGCTTATGTAGTCCAAAAAAGCTGCACTGTTAAACATGTCTTAAACGTTTACTACCGTACTGCGCGACTACAGAACCTGTTCTGTTCATAATGCTGGTTGATTGATAACAAATATGGATGAATACCTTCTGAGTGCTGCTATTTAAGTGACTTGTCTATTGTTTATTCTCCACTTTATAATCATGAGTAACTTATCTTCCATCTATGCTCCCTTTTGTGCTGTTTAGCTCGTGATACTACTCAGGAAGGTTCTTTACACAAATTAGAAAATGAACGGTCACACGGATTAGCATGAAGCCACCTGCACTATGCCTTTCCAATGAATTTAATCCTGCCTCAACCTGTTTGTCCGAGTGTTTTTGTGAAAGCAAACGATCCGGGCAGTTGTTTGATTCCTCCGCCCGCATCGCTGTGCCACGCGAACGCGAGAAGCATCGCATTGTTTTAAATGTTTTGTCAGGCATTACACTCTATAATTAACGTGTGTTGAGGTGTGTATGTGCTTGTGCACACCATCATTCTTTGCTTTTGTGTCCTACTGCATAACAACGTGATAAAAACACTCAGGCATTTGTGTTTGTGTGTGTGTGTGTGTGTGTGTGTGTGTGTGCATGTGTGTGTACACACTCAGTAGGCGGTATGCTGGCGTGTGTACCATTTCAGAGAGCCAGAGAGACAAACAGCTTGCATCAACAGCACTGAGTGTTGACAGAGGGCGGCATCTGACGACGTTACACAGTCTGTCACACTCCAAACTACACACACACACTGATAAAAACTCCCTCATTATTATTTCAGCCATTAGCATGCAACCTGCACACAATCCACAGTATAAGCAATGATGCCAGGATGGAAGGTGCTAGTGTCCAAAATCCAAAACCTAATATAATTATTTTCCCAACTGAATTTCTATTGGATCAAGACAAGTTGATTGGAGTTGGGACGACTACAAATACGACGCGGAGATGGAGTTATTCTTCCGTTCCCCCCGACACTGAAGCATTATCTTTATTTTTTAGTTCTAGTGGCAGTTCCTGAACTCGCCTAGTGAGACTCGGCGTTCTGCTACGGGTTCTGATTCGATTTTAAGTGTGTGATTTACCAAAAATAGCATGACACCGATGTTATTTGCCTCAAATAGGCAGAATCGACTGGGAAGAGCAAACATTTTCAATGCATTTCGACACTGTATGACGCCCTCAATGTTACACGATGCTACTGTGAGGCACATTTTACTATCAATCGTGCTGCTAAACTTTTCCACATATATATTTTTTAAGTGACTAATTGCATGACAGTGTGATGGTCAGAGCTTACAGGCAACTGTTCCGTCCAGTACTGTTCTTCTGTCCTGTTTATTTAGCAGCCACTGTTTATTTATTTATTGTCTTCTGAATGTATTGTATTGAATGGATACTGGATTATTCACTGCACCATTGGCAGGAATGGAAAATACTCGTACTTCTTTACTGTGCTTAATTTTTACTGTACATTTTTCAAGCGTTATTGAAATTAAATACTCCTCTATTTCCTCTAGACAAAACATTTTTTTACTCCTTGCATTTTCATTTTGACAAATTTTAACAAGTAATTGTTAAAACTCTAAAATGCCATGAGATATTTTTCTTGCCCTGCTGCAATGCCAATCAGTTAAGTTCCCACTCATTTATTTATTTATTTATTTACTTATTTCACAGCCATCCAGCCGATCGCATTCACACCAGTGCTGAAGGAAACTGCACAACCGTCGTAATCAGTCTTTGTGAGATGCGACAGCATGACGATGTGTCTCGTTACCTCCCACGTAAATGAAATTAAAATGCGTGATTGAATCTAAAAAAGCATGTTGAGGTGCAGAATTTGTACCTGCCACCAGTAGCTGTGCAGGTCCGCGCGGGTCAGCTCGATGATGTCACCCTGATGGATGTTCAGGGCGGGGCCACACTGCGGGACGGGATCGCCATGGTAATTCCTTATAGCCAACATTTTTGGCAAACCTGACGAGAAAAAAAAAGGTTATCAGTGAAGTAATAACAGAAAGTCATAATAATGAGACATAAGAGGTTAGTTACAGAGAGAGAGTGAGAGGCGGACATTCAGAAAGACAAACAGGCAGTTATACACACACACACACACATTAACACAGACACACAGGCAGAAATAGAGACAGTAGGACAGACAGAAAGGCACAGTTAGACAGACAGACAGACAAATATACAGTAAGGCAAAAACACAGACAAGCAGAAACAGAGACAGGCAGAAAGACAGTCTGAGAGCCAGACAGACAATTTGACATTTAAACACACAGACAGTTAAACAGACAGACATGCAGTTAATCAGCCACACAGACAGGTAATTAAAAAAGACAGACAGAAATCAGGCAAATAGTCAGGTATTGTATGTGTCCGTGGGAAGCATAGAAAAAGATAAGTCACTGTATATATACATATATATGTATGTGTGTGTGTGTGTGTGTGTGTGTGTGTGTGTGAAATGATCATATTTCACCTTCAGTTTATAAGAAATATAATCTACTCACTGACATTAGTGTACCAGATGAGCAAGTTATCAAGCTGCAGGCTAGAGTGTGTGTGTGTGTGTGTGTGTGTGTGTGTGTGTGTCCTAATGAAGGCTAGGTAGGTTATAAAGAAGTGCACTCATGACCCAGAACACAAAGAGCTTTCCACCCTGAATACTATTAGCATTGCCTCAGGTCACCACAACAAAGAGACTGAAACAGAACACAAACAAGGTGTGTGTGTGTGTGTGTGTGTGTGTGTGTGTGTGTGTTGGGGTTGGGGGTGTCAGTGAACGTGAGTGTGAGTGCGTGTGGGTGTGTCTGTCTGTCTGTCTCATTTTCGAGCCAAAAGTTCCCTATGAATGTTTTGCAAACTTGTGGTTACAAGGTTAAAGGTTAAGATTAGGGCTGCTGATGTTCAGGTCTAGCTAGAGGTGAAAGTTAATTTAATTATAGTTAGGGTTACTGAGGTTAAAGGTCAGGGTTACTGAGGGTCAGCGAGGGTCCATAACTCTGGCCACTGGAGGCGTGTCTAATGAGAGGACTGGGGTTGAATGAAATGAGAATGAACAGGAACCCTTGTTAGTGCCACCTGTTGCCAGCGGACGGGCGAGGGTCCGCCGAAAGCGCTGTGCGCGGAAGAGGAAGCGCGGCAAGCGGGCGGGGGTCCGTGCTAGGCTACGAGTGAATCCTAGACGGCTGGCTATACCATCCATAATACTTTATATGTACTTCTGTTGTCTTATATGTAGCACCTTGATCCTGGAGAAACGTTGTCTCGCTTCACTCTACACTGTATCACATGTATATGCTGAAATGACAATGAAAGCCACTTGGGAAGAGTGGAAAAGACATGAAACATATGTGTTTGTGATTTTCTGTAACACATTCCTGCTTGCTAGCTGCACTGCTATGCTAACGTGTGTGAACTTGTCGTGCTCAGGAGTTTTACTGGAGACCCAGATATGCAGAGGAGCGAGAATCAGGAGCTGGGGAATTTTCAGTCTGGAGAGATTTGGGGTGTGTGTGTGTGTGTGTGTGTGTGAGAGAGAGAGAGAGACTCCATCTCACCTGGATCTACTCTCCGGCTGTGTGATCGGTCCTGTAAAGAAAGTAAACACACTGAGTAAAGAAAACACTGCAGTAGAACCCGCCACAGTAAAGCACAGCACACACACACACACACACACCAAACAAATATATATCGATAACTATATAAATGATACTAAATCCTTATCTACACGATCAACTCAAACAACATCGATTTTATTTATTTATTTACACACAGAAACTCCTCTGTTCTGAAGATGTCAGGAAGTCGCAGCTTTACGTCGGACTGCGTGCTGTTTAAATCTATTCCGCACTCTGGAGTCGGTGAGCTGTGTAAATGTAAATACACCGAACAAAAGAAGCCGAGCCCCACCAGCGGAGGCACAGCGCACCGCACAGAAGATAATAGTGAGGGTCAGTCGGTGCACAGCGTATTGTCTACACACTGAACACACACGCCGTCACACACACACACACACACACACGAGCGTATCTGAGCGTAGCCGCTGTACGCAGGTGAGGTAACCTGAGATAAATCCTGTGTACCTGTGCTGAGATTAGCTCAGCTGAAAACAATGCACTGCTCGTGGAAGGTTTTTATTACCATTAGGATGGGCTGATATTAAAACATATTCAAATGTTAAAAGCAGTATGTGTCATGAGATCAAACAGAAACGTTGCTTTAGAAATCCCTTCTAAATAATAATGCATTTTTATATTATTATTAAATAAAGTTTAAATCAATTCCTTTGCAAGTTGGTACAAATTTGGTACGTCAAAATGTTTTCAATTTACTTTGTATATAAAATTATATTATTAATATCATTTTGGTCAACATGAAATATTTCCGACCTGAATGTCAGCGTTGTATTTGTTTGTTTGTTTGATTATATTTGCGATGAAATGTTTTTTTCCTCACGGTATTCCTAAACACGGACATTTTAACATAAGCGATATTTAGAAAAAGTAAAAATTTGTATGACATCAAAGTAATTAAGAAAAAAAAAAAAAAAAGATAAGCAAATGTAAATATTCGGTATGTTTCTGAGGAAAGCATGAGTGAAAGTGTTAATGAGCCTGAACTGTTTATTCAGATATTAATTCCAGTGTGCACAGTCATATTACTGGCTATTTATTGGAGCCTTGGAGCTTTTTAATTTCGGAAATATTCACTAAAAGAACAAATTAGGCCCAAATTGAAGTTATTACATTTTGGGTTGAAGCGAGCAGTCGAGCATGCTGATTACTATAAGAAGTCATTATTAGTAAACAGAACAGCGTGTGATTAAAGGGGATTGGGATTTTCACTAACAAAGTTAGGAACCACTGCCAAGACAAGACTCTAAAGATTAGAACAAAGTGTTTTTGGAGCACAAATTCCCAAAATAATGAAGGAGTAAAATGTCAGAGAAGTTTTAATGACATCTACATCATCACACGCTGCACAGGGCGAAACTCAAACCCCAATTTAATGGAACACTTTTAGTTTTTAGTTTTAGACTTTATTTGCAATAGTCTTAAAAAAGCACTTTATCCCAGTCAGTGTCCAGGTGGATCCGGATTTTATTCCAAGAACACCGTTTCTGTCCCGGGAACACTGTGTTTATCCCGGGAACACCGGGTCAATCATGGGAACACCGGGTCTATCGTTGGAACACCGGGTCTATCGTTGGAACACCGGGTCTATCGTTGGAACACCGGGTCTATCTTGGGAACACCGGGTCTATCCTGGGAACACCCGGTCTATCGTTGGAACACCGGGTCTATCGTTGGAACACCGGGTCTATCATGGGAACACCGGGTCTATCCCGGGAACACTGCGTCTATCCCGGGAACACTGCGTCTATCCCGGGAACACTGGGTCTATCCCGGGAACACCGGGTCTATCCCAGAACACCAAGTCTATTTTGGGAACCCTCGGGTCTATCCCAGGGACATCCTGGATGTGATGCCAGTTAGCCATCATGTACACACATCCACACACACTCTAGGGGCAGATTTAGCATGGCTAACTTATCAATCCATGTTTTTGTGAAGTAAGAGGAAACCAGAGAACCCGGAGAAAACCCACACAGATGCAGGGAAATCAGGGAATGCTCCAAATGAACAGTAACAGGAAGCTGTTTGTATTGTGTGTTGTGTTTCTCCATATTTAATGCACATTTTATACATATGGATTCCATAACCAGCACAATACGCTTATCATTACACCTGCGCAACTCTGTGTTTACACTGAAAGCAGTTAGTCTGCAGTCAGCGTACACTCCACTGCTAACGAGGTATGCAACACACACACACACACACACACACACACACACACACACACACACTACAGCAACAGGAGCAACTAGTTAAAGCTGTTAAGGTAAAGAAGATGAATTCTGTAGGTTCATGTTCCTCCTGTAGTGTAGTGCTGTGTGTGTGTGTGTGTGTGTGTGTGTGTGTG
>JAQQZR010000033.1:27460536-27476418 GCA_030068235.1 Notoglanidium macrostoma | reverse complement strand
TGGGAGGAGTGTGTGATGCGTGTATGCTGAGTGTGTGTCGGGTGTGTGAAGAGTGTGTGATGAGTGTTTGAAGAGCGTGTGAAGAGTGTGTGATGAGTGTGTGATGAGTATGTGATGAGCTTGTGAAGAGTGTGTTAAGAGTGTGTGATGAGTGTGTGATGAGTATGTGATGAGTGTGTGATGAGTGTGTGATGAGTATGTGATGAGTATGTGATGAGTGTGTGATGAGTGTGTGATGAGTGTGTGATGAGTGTGTGAAGAGTGTGTGATGAGTGTGTTAAGAGTGTGTGATGAGTGTGTGAAGAGTGTGGGATGAGTGTGTGAAGCATGTGTGATGAGTGTGTGATGAGTGTGTGAAGAGTGTGATGAGTGTGTGATGAGTGTGTGAAGAGTGTGATGAGTGTGTGAAGAGTGTGACGAGTGTGTGAAGAGTGTGTGATGAGTGTGTGATGAGTGTGTGATGAGTGTGTTAAAAGTGTGTTAAGAGTGTGTGATGAGTGTGTGAAGAGTGTGTGATGAGTATGTGAAGAGTGTGTTAAGAGTGTGTGATGAGTGTGTGATGAGTATGTGATGAGTGTGTGATGAGTATGTGATGAGTGTGTGATGAGTGTGTGATGAGTGTGTGATGAGTGTGTGATGAGTGTGTGTTCTGTGATGACTGGAATCCCTTCCAGGTTGAATTCCGACATCTCACACAGTGTTCCCGGGATAGACTCCGGGTCCACCACGACTACAATGATCGACATGATCACCGGCTACAAAATTACGCTGGTGTGAAATAAATGATGTTTGGGAGAAAAATCACATCTTACACCTTCCCTTAGCGGTGAAAAAGTTTTGGCACCCCAGTGCTATGTTCACGTCTCCTAAAACCTGCAGCTCGACCTTCTGATGAAAAGCCAATCTGAACTCGCTCAGGTTTCTGTAAGGCGATAAAATCCTTTATTTAAAAGCTGCGATTTACAGGCACCGATGGCAGGGAAAGTGGGCGGAGCCACTTTATCCCTGAGCCGCACTCCTATGGCTAATATTGTGATATATTTAATGAGCGATTATCAACACAGCTGTCTACAAATGAGAGATTTTCACTCAGTCAGGAAGAAATACTGCTCACTTTGCACTATGTGTGTGTGTGTGTGTGTGTGTGTGTGTGTGTGTGGTGACAGAGTTGAACTTTGCCAACCTTGACTGTGTGAAATGAGGCCAGAGTAGTGCGGGAGTTTCCACTCGTTAAATGAAGCGAGCTCTCCGAAGCGGCCGTGTTTTTAATGGGTTTTTACAGCTCGTTATTTCAGACGGAGATGACGCAGCCCAGCGTCTGCCACCTTAAACACACACGCTGTTGCTTTGTTTAACCCTTTACTAGAAATGTTGATTAAAACTGAAACAAAATACTCAAGACATCATCATTAAATATCATAATTCAGTACCAGAGACGATGTTCAGCTGATTAAGCAGGGAATAAATCACTCCGGGTCGTGCAGTTCCAGGAAAACGATCAGTGCCAGAGTGGTGTGATGAAGCAGAGTTACGGTTGATTAGTTTCCTGTAACAGCACGTCCCCAAGTCTTTTATTCTTCTCAAAGGTTTCCAGCGATCGTAATTTTTATTACAGAGTGACACCTTATATTTATTTATTCATTTATAGCTCCATCTCATGTTGTGGACCGTCTATGGAACGAGTTAGTTCCTGTTCTCACTTGCATTGTAGCAGCTATAAACAGTCATTCCATGTCTTAAAGACCGAAAAAAAAAACACAGCCTGTAAACAAGAAACCACAGATTTCAGCAGAAGCGTTCCTGTGAACGAGCCGCCGCTATAGAAACGATAGCGTATTAGAACGAGCGCTTTCATATAAACCTGCGCTGCTGTCAGAGACGCTGTTCTAGAAAACTCATCATCACTGAAAGGACAGAAGATATTTCCGTTATAATGAAATCAACCCTGCAGTTTATTATCTCCTTATAAATTCAGCAGGAGGCAGCAGGACAGCGGCTTCACGCCGCACATCAGCATCTGCTCTGTGATTTCAGTTCCCTTTTCACGCATTCTTTAAAGAAAGTGAAACATGGCCTACCTTGCCGAAGTCACGCACGTCGAACAGGTCGAAAGCCTCGAACAGCTCGCTCTTCTTCATGGAGAACACGTCGCAGCACGCAGTCAGGAACGTTCTGATGTTCTTCAGGCACAGGAACTGCAGACAGACCACAGGAACGCTGTTCATTTCCATTTCAATCTCATATAATCATAACGGATCTAATCTTTCATCACGGGAACTCTCGCGATTAAACTGTGACACCTGAGCTAGACAGCCGGTACCGGTACCAGTACCTGTACTGGGCAAAATGGTGGAGAGTGTCAGAGAAAACATATCAGATATCAGATCTGTAACAAACAGCAAAAGTAGGAATTGGATTTTTGTTCTTTTTGGAACTGGAACGCTAACGGCGCGAACATACAGAGACGACGGCGTTCAGCATTCAGGTAGAAACAGAGACGTGACGTACGTGCGGTGTTCAGGTGACGTGCAATGGCTGACGGGACTCGCGATCCAGCGCATCTACGACACTTTATTACTTTTATATATTTACACTGTAAGTGACGTCTGCGTGGAGTTTAACTGTGCAGTGATTCAGTTTAAAAAAAACACATTAAGTAGACGTGAATCTCAAGGTTTCGGTATCGGTGTATCGAGTCGTCTCTAACCTGAACCTGAACCGGAACCCGACCTGACTTAACCAGCAGTTTTACTAAAGACGACCCGATACCACGTCTCCTTTTCTGACTTCAGTACTAATACTGAAACTGAAACCTCCAGTAACAGCTGATACGTTACACATCATCCCATATTGCTTTCTTCAAAATTAAAGCACTTGAAAAATACACAGCTATAAACCGATTTACACAAAACCGGAGCGTTCACACAAATAATCACACTTTAAATACAATCTGTGAAGTATAAAATAAAAGAAATCTAACATAAACGAAGTTTAAGGCTCTTTATATGTAAATGTACTTCCTGTTACAAAATATTTTCCAAAGACAAATAAATCTTTTCCATTTCCTACAGAATCAGATCAAATTATTTTTCTCTGATATCCAAGCCACTGTTTTGTTCTGGTATCGGTCCGATCTGATCTGATCTAAACCTGGGTATCCGATCAGCACCGCCTCCAAGTTTTTACCAAAGATATCCGAGCAAGATTTACATCATGGACAGTGTACAGTAATGTGGTGATTTGGGACATAGCTCATAATTTCATTATTACACACACACACACACACACACACACACACACACACACATACAAGCCCGACATGAGCTCATCCATCCTGGCACTTCGCTACTCAGCGTAAGAATATCAAAAATCAACAGAAAAAGTTTGTACTGGAAACCAAAATGTGTGTGTGTGTGTGTGTGTGTGTGTGTGTGTAGACAGACGCTGAGGCAGCATGTTTAATGAGAGGAGCGCAGTAAGTGGTTAAGTTAATGGTGTGTAAGTGTGTGTGTCGATCCCTGATCAATGCTTCAGTGTTAGAGACACTTCACAGCTGATTAATGGCTATAATATTACAGTTCAGTAGATATAACATTATTACTGAGGAGTGTCTCCAGGTCAGAACGTAAGGGGCGTGGCCAAAACTGTTTGGTGAACTATAATATAAATAACAAGATTTTTACAAAAGACAGATTATTATATACGCTGCTCAGTTTTATTATAAAGCATGGCAGAGACCACGTCCTGTTTACTGGGAGGCCACGCCCCTTTTATAAAGCATTTTCCTTGTAAAGAGAATGCCATCTTCATTGAGGCCACGCCTCCTTTATGAAGAAAACACCTCCTGCGTGAAGGAAAAACCATGCCTACGTCATACAAGAGCTACTTTCACGGAAAGACCACGCCCATTTCAGAAAAAATACTCTTTTTTAAATACTTTCACTGAAAAGTCACACTTCCTCTGAAATGCCGCGCCTCCTTCACTGGAAAAGCTTCACTTTAGATCAGGACTGCTCTGAAAGACCACACTCTTTTCAGGAAAAATCTACTTTCACTGAAAGGTCACGCCTCCTGCATGGAGAGACCACGCCTCCAATCATGAGCAAAATACTCTTTTCAATGGAAGGCCACACCTTCTCTAAAAGATTATGCCCCTTTCAGGAAAAATTACTTTCACCAAAAGACCACGCCTCCTTCACTGAAGACCACACCCCCTTTACTGGAAGGCCACACCTCCTTTACTGAAAGGCCACGCCTCCTTCATGGAAAAAACTCTCACTAAGAGCTCAGACCCCTTCTCCAATACCATGCCCCTTGCAGAAAAAAACTGCCTCACTAAAAGACCATCTTTCCTTCACTTAGAAACCACACCCCCTATGCTGTGAGACCCCGCCTCAATCATTTCTGACTCCGCCTCCTTAACACAAATAAACATCTCATTCATTGTTTCTTCTGAGTGATTAAAATCAGGAAGTGTGTGTCTGCTGATCATAATCTAAATGAGCTACTGTTACATTATTACTGTATAATGCTCTCCCTCTTCCTCTCCACACACACACACACACACTCACACACACACACACACACACAGTTCTCTTAGAAGATTTCTGAGATATGAAGCTCTACAACAGTTTATTTTAATCAACTTAATTACAGAAGTACAGGAAAGAGGCAACACACACACACACACACACAAAATACTGCAACAGCAAATAGATTTAAATATAAACATTAAACAGATTATTAATAAAATAATCAGTAATAACACATCTCCTGCTTTCGTTGCTGCTCTTTTTCTCTCTCCATCTGTTTTTGTCTGGTTTGTATAATTTTTTTGTTATTGCCTCTGTAATTTTGTGCCCTTTCATTTTATTTTGTTTTATTTTGTTTATTGCGTTTTTGGGGGGTTTTTTGGTCATGACTAAAAGTCAGGAGGAATCTCGCCATAAATTCCAGTTGCACCATTTATGTCGTTATCTAAACTCCGCCCACCAATTAACAAAATGCCCAATAAACAGAACAGAAATGAAAAAAAGTAAAAAAAAAAAAAAGAA
Organism: Notoglanidium macrostoma; assembly: GCA_030068235.1. Taxonomy (NCBI): domain Eukaryota; kingdom Metazoa; phylum Chordata; class Actinopteri; order Siluriformes; family Auchenoglanididae; genus Notoglanidium; species Notoglanidium macrostoma. Next base: position 27,471,364 of record JAQQZR010000033.1, on the reverse strand, counting down.
ATGAAAACAAAAGTGGTTGGTTTGCTTGATTATGTTTCTTTTTTCTTCTTTTTTAAGCCAGATTGTTTTGCTCTTTTTTCCCTGTATTGATGTACATGGAACAAAATTGACAAAATTATTTTGTATACAATAATTAACAATAATTATTAGTGTTTTTATAGCGTGTTATTTTACATTGTGCTAAAGAAATGTAATATTTTAATTCTTTTTAATGTCTATAGGATTATACTTTATTATTATTATTATTATTATTGCCGTCTGCCCCTTCGAGTCTCCTGCCAGCTTCCTGTGCAGCTCTGAGCTTCACTCTCGTGTCTATCTTGGGCAACACGACAGGAAGTGGCTTCTTTTTTTTCTCTGTCTGTGTGAAACTCAGCCTGAGCCCCAAATGTTACAACATTCACAGCTCATTCTCACAATTTTACGACATTTTGACATATCAGAGCGTTCGTTTCTTCAGTGGGAAATGAGGAACTGTGTGCATTTTACCCATAATGCACTGGGAGCGTACATCAGGTTCACCTCTGAGAGAAAAAGAGTGGCGTTAAAGCTGAACCATCTGGAACATATGTACGTATATTCTGTCAGTTCCAGCTCGAATCTCACACACCACGTTAGCTAGCAAACTAGCCGCTAGTCTGAAGCGAGGTGAGGTTCATTCCCAGTGGTGCATTGTGGGTATTGGCTTCGAAACTGCAGCTAATCGATAGCAAGTTAGATGCGATTATATAAACTCAGTGCTTCACATACTAATCTGTCTCATCTCAAAGAGTGTCAATACACACACACACACACACACACACACACACACACACACACACACACACACACACACACACACGCAGATATTTTCATTCACTTGTGTATTGCTGCAGCTAAATAATCCATAACTAACTCCAACTAGAAGTTTACATCCCCACAAAATATATAAAATGAATAATACATGAAACTAAACTAAATCGAGAATCATCACCAGAATAGACAAGAAAGAAAACATAAATAAATATAAAAAAATATAATTAAATAATAATTTTTAAACACCATGTAAAATGTTTTCAGTTTTTGTAAATTTATATAATTTTTATGGAATTTCCCCGTGAAATGACTACAGGGACCACAAATAAATAAATAAATAAATAAATAAATAAATAAATAAATAAATAAATAAATAAAATAAAATAAAATCATGCTAAACACTAGCTGAAGCTAAAGATAAAATTTAAATAATAAAAAAAAAGAATATTAAAATGTAAATAAAAAAGCCTAAGAAATATAACCCTGACCTTAAACACCTCAGTTCTGAACAATAATCTTCAATCTTTAATAATAGTTACGTTAACATACATATAAATAAACAAACAAACAAACAAATAAATAAATAAACACACATGCAAGAAAGTACTAAATGTCTCACAAAGGGCTAGAAAAGGACATCATTTTCTAAATGTCTCTCTTACACACACACACACACACACACACACACACACACACACACACACACACACACACACACACACACACACAGCTCTTTGGAAGTCTTCACAGGACCTTGGGCTCCAACATGTTCACAGATAAGACAGACATAAATGCCCGCAGTGTTTATGAACGTTTATTTGGTTTCCTCTCGTTATCATCTAAGCAAATCATGCAGACGCCCCTCAGAGACATCTGACAGTGGCTGGGTATCAGGAGGAAGCACACACACACACACACACACACACACACACACACACACACACACACACACACACACACAGCAAGAGGAAGAGGCGTTTAAAAATTGTAGGGGGAAACAGAGTTTTAAACATTTACCCATCATCAATTAGACAATAAGTGGTTAATAACGCACACACACACACACACACACACACACACACACACACACACACTGCACTCCATGTCCTAGTAACGATATCTGGTGTGAAATTGTAATTGTAACAATGATTCACAAACAAATAAAGAAATGCAATAGTGTTACCATAGCAACAATCAATTCATCGCTAACCCTGACGCATTAGATGGAACAACCGGCCTAGACGTTTTCTGGCACGTGGTAAACCTTCTAATAATTTGCGTTACGGATTGTGAAAGATTAAAGGGCGGTCGATTTCACTAATCTCCGGTGTCGGATTTTACACGTGCGGCGTTAGAAAGAACTCCATCAAACACTCCTGAGAGCGCGCACACACACACACACACACACACACACACACACACACACACACACACACGCTAGACAGACAGAAGAAATAAAACACTCACACCATTAAGTTATAAGTTAAATGCTATTCTGTTTCAACACAGAGAGAGAGAGAGCGTGGACTGGAAGAGGAAATAACGCAGACATGCGCGTAAAGAATCTACAGCATTAACATCTCACGTGTAACAGAGAGACGAGGAGGCGTCTTGTGCCGTGACGTTTGTGTTCTCTCCACGTCACAGGATCAGTACGCAGTGAAGGTGAAAGGTGCAGTGAAAGTACTGCAGCAGCCTTTATAGAACGCTCAATTCTCAAACGTCTGCATTCCCTTTTCCTTCTTATCTCATTTCACCTAAATCTTATTTTCATTCTTTTATACCGATATCTGCTTACCTTTATTCATTACACTTTTCTCTTTATTTTGTCTCTGTAAAGCATGATGAATGACCTCTGGGTGTGAGAATGTGATATAAATAAACTTGACTTGACAGATTACAGTTTAACACCAACCTGCTAATAATATCCTAATTTCTAACAGTAACAATTTCAAACCGTCACCTCTATATTTCTGCTTATTCTGGAAACAGATTATTGCATATATTGCATTTATCTGTAAAAATAGAAACACTTCACAGCACGACCCTTTTCTTAAAAAGCACAAATCTCTTGCGGTGTACCTCAGGGCTCCATTTTAAGCCCGGTTTTATTCCCGCCACACAAAAGCATGTCACTTCCCACCACAGCCATGCTCATGAGTTACACGTCTGATTTATTCAACGTTAAAGGGAGTGACCTGGATTGAGTTTACTCAGATTTATGTTAAAAAAAAGCAGGGCTCCGTGGTGGTGCAGAACTGATGTCAATTTAATAACAGTAATAATAACAGTATGTTTATTTAGAGAGCACTTGTCATACGTAAAATGCAGCCCAGAAGCTTTAACAGAAAGAACAAAGAATAAAACTAGTTAAATAAAGTGAAATGTACAGTATTTCCAGATGCATCAATAAGCCAACAAACGGATATGATAAAGAAAGATAAAATACAGTATTACATTAAAAATAACGTTAAAATCATAAGTTACGCAGATGACAATAGACGTAGCTACACCTTAAACTGTCTCCGCCTGTTATTTTACAAAATATATATATTTTTAAATGAGATTAACAATGGAGTTAGAGTACTGTTAGCTAGATTAGCTTTGTAGCTCCAGTACAGAATGAAACTCCGCTTCTATCGTTACGTCTCATATGAAATCACACTGTAGAATCACTGCCACGTCGAGGAGAGAACCGTCGGCATCATTTCCTTTCATTTATACTGAAAAACGACTCATTGCACTAAAACACATTACTATATAAAACACGTCTAAAACAAACAGGAAGCAGATCAGCGGATCCGCACTGCCTCGTAGCCATGCCTAGCTAGCTACGTTACGGGAAGCTTATCTGGGCAGCCAGTAGAGATGTTATAACACGTCGATATATCGATTACTGATCAGTATGGATACGTTTATTACAATTAGCTGCTATTTACATTAGACTCCTGATACGTGTGCTTTCCAGTTCATTCCGTTAACCTGCTGTTTAATGTAGCCGGAATACTAGCTTTCAGAGACCACAAGGGGGCGATATAAAGTATAAATAAATAATAATATAAGAATATAAAAGCTACAGCTCCTTCACCATCAGGCAGGTTAATACGCCTCCACCTAGTGGTGAGTCTCGATAAGCCTTCGCAACTTAGACAATTAAAGGTCCGCCTTTTAATTATTTATTTACGTTCGCATATCGATAATCATCAGGGAAACGTTCTGATTATCGACGCATGAGAAAAAAGGCATCGATCCGTCAGTGGAAGCCTGGCAGCCAGTATTGCTAACATTAGCAAAAGAAGATATCGATTCCCGCTTTCTATAAAAAGCCTTTATCCGTTCTGACGCTCTTTGGGCTTCTGTGCTTTTAAACGCATTAAAACACTCAAGAATGGGTTGCGAATCAAGTCAATACAGTTCTTATTCAGGAAAACACAAACCTGAAGTAAGTTCCAGTTGAAACGGAATCAGCAGTTTGGGAGAAAGTACACCATGATCGGAGTGTTTTATCAGCTGGGTCGGGGTATCGTTTACTCCATTCTCATGTACTTTTACCTTTAGTAGCCACTTTTCCCCCTTATGTTCGCGTTGCACAACGAATCACCTGACCGGAACACCGGGATACCTCGAAGGGTGACTTTCCATTACCTCCTGAAACCTGGGGAATAGTTTATCCGTTTTGTATCTGCTCTTTCTCCACTCCTGACACTTTCAAATCCTTATTTAAGACCCATCTTTACATTCTGAGTGCACATGAGGTCTGCAGTGTTTAAAAAGGCGAGTCAGGAGACCTGTTTGGCATGAAGTCACTGAGCTCGGCAGAAAAAAGGAAGCGGTCCCTGCTGACAAAAAAACAGCTTACTGCGGCACAGCTGGTCAACAGCACGAGCGGTAAAACGCAACGCCAGGCAAGAAGAGCTGCGTTTACAACTCACAGCTGCTGAAAGCATCTTCTGGAGTTTGGAGTCTCGAACGCGGGACAATAAAGTAATACAGCAGAAAGAGAGATGGGAAAAGCACACAGCCGCCAGTCGATGTTAAACAGGAGGTTAAATATTCAGAATGCACTACAGGCAGTCAGCTGGGTAATATCTTTGCTAATATATTTGTATCAGAAGTAAATCTATAGACTACCCACATTTACACAAGGCTGAAAGTGATGGACTTGACGTTAGCCCATTAGTAACTCAGCTACAGAAGCAGCATGAGTAAGAATTTAACCGATTATGAATATATCATGCAGAATGAATAGATCAGGGGTCTTCGATCTTATCCACAAATGTTTCTGCTTTTATTCCAGCCAACGGAGGTGCACGTGAGGCCATGTTTTAAACAGATACAAACGCAGAAACGAACAGAAGCAGCACTGCTCTGTCTTTTTTTTTTTTTTTTCTGTTTGAGACGAGAGGAGTGTATCAAGCGACAGGGATGGAAAGACTATGCGTGATCAGCGTAACCATGGTAAGAAGTGTCATATTTTTGTAAAAATAGAAGAGGATGGAGCCTTGAGGTACACCACGAGAGGTGATGCAAAGAGGGAGGGTTTTTTTCACTCCTCCTAACCACCAGGGGGTGATGTTTTAGTTGCTGGATACCTTCTTGAGAACACAATGGTGACCACATGACTATAAAATAGCACTGGCAATGGGATCTGTTCTCTTTGGAACCTTCACGCTGAGTTCCGAGTTGGTTCTGAGTAACAGGGAACCGCGGACGTTACTAAGAACCAGAGTTGCATATGTAAACTAATGGGCGTTTTTTTTTTGTTTGTTTCTTTTTATCTTACTTTTACGTCTGACTGGAAATGGAACCGCGGCCCGGTTGGAAAGGGTACTGAACCAGCTTTATCGCTGTTATTACTGTCACTGCTTTATTAAAAAGAGAGACATGAAGCTCACTAGACAAGAAATGAAGCTGCGGGATGTATTTGGTCACCGCGAATGTTGATTAATCCATTTTTAACATTTAAAACCGTCCACCCAAACATCATATTACTGACTTTCCTGCTAACGTTTATCTCACATCATGTTATCTGGCTCCGAAACCTCACAGGACCGAAGCCTCGACCCTGCAGCGCTGCTCTGCCATCCGCTCGTGAATTCCTGACCATTTTGTGGCTTCTGAGAAACCGCTCTGCCGCCGGCCTTATTAGTTAATGGCCTTCACTTAACACAGACGAGCTCCTACAGGAACTGGCCGCACTTTAAGCTAATTTAATTAGCCGTCTGATCAATTTATCCACTAAACGCACAGCAAAATCTGTATCCTCCCTCAGAGACTCTGACTTTTACTGTAAGATGAAAATTGAAAATGCATGAGTCTATAAACGAAATATACTCATTATCATAGCGAAGAAAATCTATGCACAATGATCAGGTATTCCTAAATTCTCCATAATTCAACAATTTCAGCCAGTGACAAAATTTTTAATACTGCATTCTGTTTATCATAATTAAAAGCCAGATATTTACACGTAGCGGCATTTTAGGTTTTGTTTCTTTAATAATGTTACAGTATAATAATGTTAATAAACAGGTCTACTTACGTGTGATGAGTTTGCTTATGACCTCTTACTACAGCTTTCATAAAATACTTTTATTGACATTAATTATTTATATACAATTATTTACATTAAACCCTAAGCTGATCATTTATTCATTTTTCATGTGAAGCTAAAGTGTTGCTGAAGCAGAATATTAGAAACGCGTTCCTGACATCATGTTTCACAGAAGTGCTTTTTCAGTTACGGAGGAAAAACTGATGTTCATACTGAAAACATTGCTAAATGTATCATTTATTACACATTCAAGGATTTTCATACAAGTTTATGACATTTTATCTCATAACCCGGTATGTCACATGAGGACTGTCAGTCATTTTTAATTTTTGTTTCGATAGAGAGATTTTCAATAATGCTGATTACGTGGACGAGACGTTTACAAAAATACAGTAAAATATATATAGGTATTTTTTAAATATATATAGTATATATTTAAAACATCCATAAATGTGTGGACTGCGAATGCTGCTTCAGTCATTTCAGTGTTAAATCTGACAAATGCTGCGTTATGAATTACGGAGTCCTGCTCACGACACCAAAATAAAAAAATATTCAAATGTGGCGACGTTAGAGAGCGAATAGATATCGTGGGAATTAGTTATACGTGGACCTGATCTGCATATTCTTTTCTTTTCGTATTATGAATGGGGCTCCATAATGAATAGTGCATTATGGGTAAAAATAAAAACTCAGACAGATACGAAGAGAACAGATTCTGTACATCTAAGGCCGTTTTCACATTTCACCAGGATGCATTCTGGGTTGTTTAGGGGCGGGGCTTATAATCACAGGTTTGACTTCGCATGAAGCGTAGCTCGATTGTGCAATTCCGTACGTCACTTCTGTCCAAGCGGGTTTGCAAAACGGAACAGAAGAAGTGTTTTTTCAACACTAAAGCAGAGAAGAATGGCACTTTGTGGATGCGCGGCGTGTCATGGCGCAGGAAAACCTGCAAACGAGCAGCCATTCTTCCTTATGAAGATGCAGATTTGGACAAAACGTGTATATTCGTGATGTAAAGTAACTCATTCGAGCTTCCATAACAGACCATCATTTGCGGGATCAGTTCTCTGGACTACTGCTGGGATCAAAAACTGCCTTCACACTTTCACGTCATCCAATAAAGCTCAGATGGCTTAGCTCTAATCTAATCTAATCTAATCTAATCTAATGTAATCCGGTGTTACGTCTCTACACAGGATTAGTGAAAGTGTAAAGTGAAAGTGAGACAAAGTGAAAAGTGGTGGAAATGATTCAAACGAGCATAAACAGCCCTTCGAGTGAACGTGTACATGATGTGAAACAGTACAACGGAGATGAGACATGAGAAATGTGCAGGGACGTTGAAGGGTGGAGATGTTTTTGTAACTCAGGAAACACAGACTGTCCTGCCAGGGCAATATGACGAGTGAGCAGAAACAGCTGCGTCGCGCTCGGGGCCAGTTCGGGCCGAAACGGAGCGGCCTCTGCGCACAGCACACAACCCCCACACGACCGGCCTCCGCCTGACACGCCGCTTCTCCTCTACTGAGAAAGATCAGACTACACACGGATCAGCTTCCTGAGCAGACGCTAATGATTAATGCTCATTTTTCATTCGGACTAGTATCGCCGAGTCTTACGCCGAGTCGTCTTCAGCGGGTTAGGATGGAGAACACTGCACTACACGGAAGACTCTCTGAAAAGAACATCTTCTTAGCGTTTTTATTCCCAAACAACAGGAATCCCACACTTCAGGACAGACAAGAATAGAAAACTAATCAACGCCACGGCAGCACTGCTACATCGCTGTTGATTAACACGTCCTGAAGCGTTTCATTCCTCTTACACCACAGCAATTATCCAATTGTTTATTAATAATAATAATAATAATAATCGACAAGTTACACTTTTTACATGTTTACAGTGGGGGAACAAATTCCTGACTTGACATGCATTATAGCAGCTATAAACAGTCTTTCCCTCGGCTTTTTTTCTCTTAAACGTCTCAGTCCTGACAATATCAAAAACGTAAAGCTGCATCTTTAGCTCTGCCTGTTAAAAAAGCTCTGACACTGGAGACTCCTTCCATAAACGTCACAGCCTACTCAGAACTACACACCTTTTTAAGTGGCGCGTCGGCCGTACACATCCCTGTGAAGGAGCTGTTAACTGGTTAGAACGAGAACATTATAGGAACGTTAATCGGCATCTCCTGAGCCAATCAGCATCCAGAATTTCTAAACAGGTAGCTGTTATTAGCACCCGGCAAAAACAGCACACGTTCGTCATTTCACGTTCCTGGAAATATTTTCTGTTAGTCCGACAGAAGTCTGTCCCCGTGACACACCATGACCCGGTGTCCACAGCCGATCCGGACTGACCATGTCCGCTTTCTGTTTCGCAGTGGTGTTGTGTGTTCGTGGCTTTTCTGTTGCTTTGTAGTTGCTTAGGCAATACTGTGTACCGCACTAAGGGACAGATAGAGAACCGGAGGAACAAATGAGACACCTCCGCTGACTCACTGCGAATCAGGAGACCTGTTTGGCTCGGCGTCAGTGTGTTCGCCGCACAACAGGAAGTGTTTCAATCCCATCTGACCTCTGCTGACCACATTACAGTACAGTACTGCTTCTGCTGTAAACACAAGCTTAAAAGGCTGGAAGATAAAAGAACACAGTCTACCCAGACCTGGGACATTAAAACAGGAATCAATGTTAAAATATTCAGACTGTCTTTTGTGTCTACTGGGTAATGCTAACTGCCTGTTTGCTAATAGCTGCTAGTTTTTATAGAAGCGTGCCTGAAAAAAAATGGCTAAATGGTTAGCATGATACGTTAGCATCCTGTAAGAATTCCGCCATGGCCACACTCAGACCCGGTGTTTGTTTGAATCGTCCCAGCTCACCAGGATCACTCTCTTTCTCTTTTGTTCAGTATCTTTCACCCCCACATGCTATCTCAATGTCACACACGCGCACACACACACACGCGCGCACACACAGGATGACCTTTCGTCCTGTCACCATGGCTACGGTCACTGATAGAGGTGCTAGAAGAAGAAACACCGGTGTACACATCACAGTACGCACTGGTGTTCGTATTAATGCTCGTATGAAAAGAAAAGACACAATGCAGAGTTTATTAATGTTTAATATTCATTCATTCATCTTTGTTTGCGTTTTTATTCATTTCATCCTCTGCCCATGTTCACGCTCTCACTGAGGTCTGAGAGCACTAGTGCCATTCTTCTTCAATTTTACACGAATTATTTCATCACTAATGACAACTAGAGTGAAAAATACAACCTGAAATGAGTGTCTTGGCATTTAGTGCTCGTCTGGACACGAGCTCCGGTAGAAGAGGAAAATCTGGCCTTTTGTAGAGAAGTTAAGATGCTCAACATCACACATCTGCTTATATTTAAATAGCCACGTAGAAATAGCGCAGGATCTTTCGGTTATTTACCTGATATTTAAGGTTAGAGTTAGTAAAGAGTTTATTATATGCTATAGTATGGCTGTTAGTAGGCCTGAATAAGGAGTGCTAATGAGCGTGCACGTTTGAGCGAACACACGTTTGGTTTACGGAGAAGAATTGTGTTCGGAGAATAAGTGTCACATGACACAGTCAGAATGTGAGTTAAAAGGAAACCGTCGCTGTAAGAGCAGACGAAGGGGATGCAGAACTGTGGTAAAGTGTAGAGACGTGAGTCTGCATTTCACTTCTCTTCTCTTCTGTGTTAATGCTGGCAGAATCGGCGCTGCAGTCAATATAACATAAAATCTAGCCTCATTTGAAGACACGCTCCTATTGCGCTGAGACATTTAAATAAACCTCCTCGTCATTCACACCGCTTTATCATTAAACGTACTCGCGCAATTCACTCACACCAGCTCTGCTGCTGAATGGACCGGAAATGGGATTGTAAACATTCAGAGGCGTAGTTCTTACACTCGCTTAAGTCAATATGATGGGAATGTGAAGTATATGAACAAGATTCGTTCGGAGAGCAGAAACAAATAAACACTTCAAATGAAATGAAATGAAATGAAAGCAGAATCAGCACCGGGACGAATAAAAAAAAAAAACTACCTCTTTATTTATTTATTTATTTTTTTTGAGCTCTGAGCTCTGATCCACGTTTATTAGGTTTGAGTGAAGTGCGGCAGGCCGGGTTATGAGCGCTGTAAGAGCCGTATGTTTTTACTGATGCCATTAGAGACAAAGAGGGGGATTACTTACTATTACTTCACGCTACGCTTCTCTCTGCCTTTTCAAAAAAACATAAAACGGCAATCTACATCCGTGACCACGTTCAGGTAGCAGTGCTGCATTTTAATATGGCTCTGTGTCTGTGTGTGTGTGTGTGTGTGTGTGTGTGTGTGTGAGGAGATCCATACTGTGACCCTATTATCATTGATGTTGTACTTTGACCCTGTTTGTCTTCCTGAATGCTGACCCGAGAGAAACAGTGGCATTCTGCTGAGTCTGTGT